>JAHBCN010001586.1:67500-112635 GCA_019359885.1 Listronotus oregonensis | reverse complement strand
AGGTTCGTTAAAATTAAAAAAATTGTCTTTTTTTATTTTTTATTTTTTTCTCAATTTTCTTTTTTTGGGGCCAGCACTCACAGAAGGCCATTTAGTTCTTGAGATTTTAGAGAACATTTCTATATTTTTTTGGGAAGCAACACAAAAGGTCTTAGCTGTCAAACTTCAAAAAAACGTCATTTTTTATATGTTTTATTTTTTTCTAAATTTTTGGGAGGCTTACCAGCACTAACAGTAGACGTCTTTTTTGGGTTTTTTAGGCTTAAGGGGAACATTTGTTTTTTTATTGGAAGCAACAAAGAAGGTCTTAGCTGTCAAACTTTAAAAAAACGTCATTCTTCAGATTTTTAAATTTTTTTTTCTAAATTTTGCAGGCTTACCAGCACTAACAGTAGACGCCATTTAGCCCCTTTAGGCTTAGAGAACATTTCTATATTTTTTTGGAAGCAACACAAAAAGGGTTTCCTTTAGCTGTCAAATTTTAAAAAACGTCATTTTTTATGTTTTTTTTTTTTTTTTTTCTCAATTTTGCGAGGTTTCCAGCACTAAAGTAGAGTCATTAAAGTTCTTTGGGGCTTAAGAGAACATTTGTATTTTTTTTGGGAAGCAACACAAGAAGGTCTTAGCTGTCAAATTTTAAAAAAAACGTCATTTTTCATGTTTAATTTTTTTCTCAATTTTGCGAGGCTTACCAGCCCCAAAGTACACGCCATTTAGTTCTTTAGGCTTAAGAGAACATTTCTATTTTTTTTGGAAGCAACACAAGAAGGTCTTAGCTGTCAAATTTTAAAAAAAACGTCATTTTTTATATGTTTTTTTTTTTTCCAACTTTGCAAGGCTTGTCAGCACTAACAGTAGACATCATTCAGTTCTTTAGGCCTAAGAGAACATTTGTATTTTTTTTGGGAAGTAACAAAAGAAGGTCTTAGCTGTCAAATTTTAAAAAAACGAAATTTTTTCATATTTTTAAATTTTTTTTCTCCTTTTTCGAGGCTTACCAGCACTAACAGTAGACGCCATTTAGTTCTTTGGGGGCAAAGAACATTTCTATATTTTTTTTGGAAGAAAAAAGAAGGTCTTAGCTGTAAAATTTTAAAAAAAAAACGTCTTTTTTTTATATGATTTTTTTCTTAATTCTAAAAAGGCTTTTTGGGGGAAAGGAAATTTTTAAAAAGACAAATTTTTCAAGTAGTTTATTTTTTAAAAGATTTTTTTTTAAAAATTGTTTTTTTTTTTTTAAAACAAAAAAAATTTTAGTATGTTATGTCTAAAAATTTAAAATAATTTTTTTACAAAATTTTGTTTTAAGACCTTTTAGGGACACCCCCTATAAAAATTAATTTTTTTATAAGAATTTTTTTTTTATTTTAATTTTTTTTCCAAAAATGGCCTGGAATTAGGTAGTAGGCCAAGGGAACAATTTGGAAACCCTCGCTGGGGAAAATTTTTTTTGGCTGGCCTTTTTTGGGTAACTTCACTTTTAATTTTAAAATTGCACTTCACTTTACAGTGCTGACCAGGTTTATATATATTTTTGAGTTCAATGAACAATTTTATTACTTATTTATTAATATTTTAAAAAATGTAATTTTAAAAAAATACTATTTTTTTAAAACCCTAGTTGTTGTTTAATATTGTTAGGTTTTTCATAAACATCGTAAATGAAGTTTAAGAGTTAAAAATTTTATATGTACTTAGTAATATCTTCGTCATCCTGTATAGTACAATGGTTTAAAAGCCTCAAAAAGCTATCTTTTAAAAATTTTATCTTCGGAACCTTTTTGTTCATAAATTTCATACTGCACCAATCGATGCCGTATTATTGAAATAACAAGAAATACATTCGCCCTGTGCGCTTTGTCCACCGTTTTATGCAAATATCATCATTTTAAATAGTAGGGGAAATTCCACAAATAACCATATTTTTTTATCACATTGGCAACACCGTCACGTGCAATCTTCCACGAGGTAACCTTGGTAACTTTATATCTTTAAAAAACAATGGATTACATTGTTGCCATTTACCGAAAACTTTCCCTAAATGCTACTTGAGTCAGAAACCTTATATGGCAAACAATTACAACACATACCACAAATCTTGCGGTAATTTAAAACGTGACTATTTTTTAAATCTCTCACTCCTTTGGACTAAGAGGGAATACATTCGCCCCAAGACAGTCCCAAAAGATGAAACAAACTTTTCAAATTACCAATCATAGCATTAAAATATTTTTTATACACTTAATATAGCGTTTGTGAATATTTTATCATTTGTTACAAAAATATATAATCATTTTCAAACATCTAAATTGCTGTACACCTAATTTTCTTAAAATCCTTTTATTAAGAAAATTTTAAAAAATCGGTGTATCATATAAAATTAAAAAACAATTCAAAATTTAAAGCAGGGAAGGGGATAAAAAAGCATATTTACCAAAACATGTTTTAAGTCAGATATACATTAAACATCTTGTATATTAGATGCACAAAAGCACTAAATCCCCTTGTTCTAGTTTAAATTTTTAAGTTTTTAAAAATCCTGTCTTTAGATTCAATCTCCAAATTTTTGATGATTTTTGTTATACTCTGTATAATGTATAAAAAGTAACTTATTTACCTTTTACACATACTGTATAATTTAAAATGACAAACAGAAAGTAACCAACCAATTTTTGGTGACTTTTGTAATACCCTGTATAATGTATAGGCAAACCTAATTTATTTAACTTTTCAAACACACTGTATAATATTTATATTTAAAAAATAAAATATTCATTTTGCCAACATACGTCATAAAAATCCAGCATTTTAAATCTACAACTTTATAATACCCTGTATAATGTATAAAAAAGGCCAACTTATTTACCTTTTTACACATACTGTATAATTTATAATTAAAAACAAAAGTAACCCACCAATTTTTGGTGATTTTTGTAATACCCTGTATAATGTATAAAATGTCCAACTTATTTACCTTTTTAACACTCTGTATAATTTATAATCAAAAAAAGAAAGTAACCAACCAATTTTTGATGATTTTTTAATACCTGTAATGTATTAAAAGCCAATTTTACTTAAAAACTGTATAATTTATAATTAAATAAATAAAAATACATATCAAATATTTTAATACTGATAATGTATAAAAACACTATTTACCATTTACACACACTGTATAATTTATAATCAAAGAATAAACATTTTGATAATATCTTTTATAATGTATGCAAAGCCTAATTATTTACCCAACACACTTATAATATCTTATATTTAAAAAAATTATTCATGTTTCACAATGTATAAAATCAGCATTTTAAATCTACAACTTTATAATACCCTGTATAATGTATAAAAGCCAACTTATTTACCTTTTACCATACTGTATAATTTATAATAAAAACAAAAGTAACCACCAATTTTTGTGATTTTTGTAATACCCTGTATAATGTATAAGTAACTTATTTACTTTTAAACACCTGTATAATTTATATAAAAAAAAGTTACCTAACCATTTTTATCATTTTATACCCTGTATAATGTATAAGCCAATTATTTACTTTTACACACTGTATAATTTATAATTAAAAAAAAATCACAATTTTTGGTGATTTTGTAATACCCTGTATAATGTATATGAAACCTTAATTTATTTAACTTTCAAACACACTGTATATATTATATTAAAAATAAAATATTCATTTTGCCAACACACGTATAAAAATCCAGCATTTTAAATCTACAACTTTATAATACCCTGTATAATGTATAAAAAAGGCCAACTTATTTACCTTTTTACACATACTGTATAATTTATAATTAAAAAAAAAAGTAACCAACCAATTTTTGGTGATTTTTGTAATACCCTGTATAATGTATAAAATAGTCCAACTTATTTACCTTTTTACACACTCTGTATAATTTATAATCAAAAAACAGAAAGTAACCAACCAATTTTTGATGATTTTTGTAATACCCTGTATAATGTATGTAGCCTAATTTATTTAACTTCTCAAACACACTGTATAATATTTATATTAAAAAATAAAATATTCATGTTTGCCAAAACGTATAAAAATCCAGCATTTTAAATCTACAACTTTATAATACCCTGTATAATGTATAAAAAAGCCAACTTATTTACCTTTTTACCATACTGTATAATTTATAATTAAAAAACAGAAAGTAACCAACAATTTTTGTGATTTTGTAATACCCTGTATAATGTATAGAAAGCAATTTATTTAACTTCTCAAACACACTGTATAATTTATATTAAAAAAATAAGTCCAATCCAATTTTATGTTTGAATACCCATAATGTATAACATTATTTATACCACTGTATATTATTTAAAAATAACCAACAATTATATTTTTTAATACCCTGTATAATGTATAAAAAGCCAATTATTTACTTTTTACACATACTGTATAATTTATAATTAAAAAACAAAAAGTAACACACCAATTTTTGGTGATTTTTGTAATACCCTGTATAATGTATAAAATAGTCCAACTTATTTACCTTTTTACACACTCTGTATAATTTATATCAAAAAACAGAAAGTTAACCAACCAATTTTTAATGATTTTTGTAATACCCTGTATAATGTATGGGTAAGCCTAATTTATTTAACTTTAAACACACTGTATAATATTTATATTTAAAAAAAAAGTTTAAACAACATCATTTTAATCTCAACTTTGTAATACACTGATATTATAGAAACCTATTTTTAAATCTCATTTAAACACTGTATAATTTATATAAAAATAAATTATGTTTGCCAAAACTCCTATAAAATCCAGCATTTTAAATCAACAACTTTGTAATACCCTGTATAATGTATAAAAAGTCCAACTTATTTATCTTTTTACACACACTGTATAATTTATATTTAAAAACAGAAAGTAACCAACCAATTTTTGGTGATTTTTGTAATACCCTGTATAATGTATAAAATAGTCCAACTTATTTACCTTTTACAAACTCTGTATAATTAATAATCAAAAAACAGAAAGTTAACAACCAATTTTTGATGATTTTTGTAATACCCTGTATAATGTATGGGTAAGCCTAATTTATTTAACTTCTCAAACACACTGTATAATATTTATATTTGAAAAAATAAAATATTCATGTTTGCCAACACACGTATAAAAATCCAGCATTTTAAATCTTCAACTTTAAAATATCCTGTATAATGTATAAAAAAAGGCCAACTTATTTACCTTTTTACGCATACTGTATAATTTATAATTAAAAAACAGAAAGTAACCAACCAATTTTTGGTGATTTTTGTAATACCCTGTATAATGTATAAAATAGTCCAAGTTATTTACCTTTTCACACACTCTGTATAATTTATAATTAAAAAACAGAAAGTAACCAACCAATTTTTGATGATTTTTGTAATACCCCGTATAATGTATGGGTAAGCCTAATTTATTTAACTTCTTAAACACACTGTATAATATTTATATTTAAAAAAATTAAATATTTATGTTTGCCAAAACACAAATAAAAATTCATCATTTTAAATCTACAACTTTGTAATACCCTGTATATATTATAGGCATCATGTTTGCCAAAACACATAGAAAAATCCAGTATAAACCAGCATTTTAAATGTACAACTTTGTAATACCCTGTATAATGTATTAAAAAGTCCAATTTATTTACCCTTTTACACACACTGTATAATTTATAAGCCCTCACATAATATCATACATCCTGTATAATTCCTAACACTCCTTCATTGCTAAAATTACATAACTTTTAAAAAATCCTGTATATAATTACAAATTATATGGTTAAATTTTTGTTTATTATAATGCCCTGTAGAATATATCAGAAAAACTTACCTTTTTAAATACCCTGTATGTAATTTAAATGTTTTAATAAAACAACGCGTTTACCGAAACACGCTGTATAATATCACACATCCTAATTGTAGAATTTTGGCCCGAACCATTAATAACATCCTGTATAGGACTAAAATCAACATACTTTTGCCAAAAATACATGCCTTTTAATAAATCCTGTATAATGTGTACGAAAAACCTATTTATTTGTCCTTTTAAATACTCTGTATATAATACTAATACGTAACAGCTCCAAGGCACTGCATATGACCAGGCAAAACAATTTGAATCGTCCCTCGTAAATGTCCCAGAATGGCCTTTTTTAGCGAGATTTTGAACTAAAATACGGCACAGTTTCGTGTAAAATTGTGCATAGGGTCCTGAAAAATTCCAAATTTTCCGATCCAAGTATAATTTTCCACCTGTAAACCGTATTTTTTTAGATATTATGAAAAATAGACACAAGTTTGAATTCAACTGACAGTTCGCTTTTGCTCGATAATTTTTAAACGTCCTTTGTATACATTCAACGCAGGGTAGAAATAACACTGTCGCCCAAGCCCACTTAATCAAATTCAATGGACGAAAAAAGTCGCGATTTTTAGGCAAAAATGTGTAACTTTTTTTTAAAACGTGTTTTTCACCCATTTCTAAGTGTCGTACGAAAAAATGGTAAATACATCCGTGATAGGCAATTGGACGATCTAAATAATGGCGCAAAGGTTTTTTGATTACATTTAGAAATAAAGCGGCCATTTACGTTCAAAGTCGACACTTTTTGCGTGAATTTTAAAAATTCATATCTCCGAAAGTATTTACTTAAACGACTTAAATTTTGAATATGTTTTAGAGCAAATATAGGACATTATGCCGGAATTATTTTAGAATTTTAGCTTTAATAGTTTTTCCGTAATAAAAAATAATGTGTAAAAATGTCCGTTTTTTTCGAAAAAAATCGAAAATTTTCAAGCCTTATAAAACACCCTGTAAAAATAGTACGAGCAAGTGTATATCCATAATTATAGAGTTTGTTGCAAGGAATACGATTACATATTTATTTTCTCGATTTGAGGTCACATTTTCGAGAAAAAAATTAAAAACATGCCAAAATGGGACGAAAACGTGACATGATTTTTATTTTAGAAAATTTCTCCTAGATGAGGGCATTTTTTAAACAGAGGACCATTTGGGCACTTTGTGTCCTAAAGTGGGTCTTTCATAATCTACCGACCGCAAGTCGATCGGAGGTACCGTTTTCGAGCTACAGGTGCCCAAAAATGGTCAATTTTATCATTGAAAATCGTCGATACAATTTTTTGTATTTATCGGATCGCGCCCCAAATCAATAGGGTTCTGAACGGGACTAATTCTGACCTGTGTGCAAAATTTCGTTTCGATAAAATAAAACCCTGGACAGATAATTGATTACGCTCACCTCGATTTTTGAAAAGTCACATTTTTTGCCAAATCCTGTATTTTCCTATCTTCAATTGTTTTCAATTTTTTTCGACATGTGCCCCATTAAGTTCCCCAATTTTCCTGAAAATTTCAACTTTCTAGCTCGTACCGTTTTTTTATTATGAATTTTTTTCCAACCAAAAGCAAAAAGCGACACCGACCCAGTGACAACAACACCCCTGTCCTATATATACATTCGCGGTGCGAATGTATAATAATGGGTATTAATTTTTAAAAAATCCTAAGAAAGTGCCTCTCGTGATACAACTACCTTAAGTTTGCTGTTCTTTTCAAGATTAGCAATCGAATTAACGTTTGGCAAATTAATTTTAGGTTTTTGTATACTCAAATAACATAATATAAAAATTACAGACATACTTAAAGATTTTGAAATTTTATTAAAAAAAATCGCGTCTGGCATATAATTAGCAATAATAAAAGTGTCTGGCAATAAAAAAATATGTTTGGTAAACCTATCTTAAGACAAAAAATTAAAAATTAAGTTTTTTAAAATGTTTTAAAAATTTTGGATTATTACCTGTACAGGTAGGATGCGCACTAATAAACGCAACCGCTACCGCCAACCAGATAGCCCTGGGTCTATCCGAAAGAGGAAGGAGGATAACATATCAAAAAATCAGCTGACCTAAAATTCTCTCTCGAAAATTTTGCTAGCTTCTATACTAATAGTTGGAGTCCAATGTGTAACTTCTGATTGGTGAGCAGTGAGCACTGTTCAAAATAGACGTTTTTCTTTTTTGTTAAATTGTCTTTTTATGAAGTAATAATTGCTATGCTGTAAAATGGTCTATTACTGTATGATTTTAAGGTCTGTAATGTGGTGCATTACTGTACAAAATGCAAAAAAGTAATTTATTCGCACCTTCAAATATAATTAAATCCCTTGGAATAATGTATTGGACATTTGATTGTTTTAAGTATGGAGGAAGCAAAACAGCGTTGTGCAAAATGGTTTAGGTATACTTAAATGCATTTTTTTATGTAAAAAAGTCTAAGATGATCTATCACATTCTTGTGCTGCTGAAATAATTGTTCAGCACAAGTGTAACATAACTTAAAGAATCTCTTTGCAAAGTTAAAAAAATCATGGAGTTTATAACTTTATGAAAAAGTGCATGCGCCAAAATAATTTTAAATTTAGTAACTAAACATTAAAGATTTTTTTTGTATAACACAATAAAATAAAAAGTATATAAATACAGTAGACTCTTGATATACTGAAATAATTAATGCACAATCAATTTACCATACTGACTTGTAAGGTACCTAGGTAGTATTTAATTTAAAAAAAAAAAAAAAAACAATAGGACTTTATTAAACTACATATATGATTAGGGGTATAAAAAAAATCAGAAATATTACAGTTTAAAATTCTGTTTAAAAGATGTATTTTTTTATTTATATTGCTTGTTTAATTTTATTTAAACCATAATATGTCTTAAATTATGTAAAACAATTAGGATGGAATAGTCTACTAGATTTTACTTACTTATTAATTGATTTCATTGCGCACTCAGTGGTCACTTGTTTATTATTGCTTGCTTCACCTGTATCTGTTACTTCATTATCATTTTCAATTTGGTTTTTAATTTCTTTTTCTTCTGGTACAAAACCTTTGTTTAATTCATCAGTATCCACATCATAAATTTTGACATCACCACTTTAAGCCGGTCAAAGTTCCTGAGCATATTAGAAATCCATAAATAAAGTTAATTGTAAAGTGGCAAAGATTAAAAAATAGAGATCAACTTTATTTTGGCCATAACTTGCTTAATTTTAGTGCAAGACACTTTTTTATAAAAAAAACAGAATAAAAGTTTTCAAGTACTTCAAAAAAGGTCCTATGAGCTTTCCCCAACAAATGCATCGTTTTTTGGTTATATTACGTTGAAACTTTCAATTTTGGCATTTGACGAATAAGACCAACCTTCAACGGGCTATAGCTCCGTTTCTATTGGGTCTATGGACATCATAAACCCACCATTCTTGTTGTTTTTTATAAGCTACATCTTTGGTAAGTTATTTTTTCGATAAAATGCTTACTTCTCGAGTTATTTGCGAAAAACTGTCTGAAAACGTGTTTTTTTTTTGTTGAAAAATTGATTTTCAATGGCGAATAACTCGAAAAGTAATGCCTTTCGGAAAAAAACTTTGTAGAACAAAAGTTGCTTAGAATTAGTCAATTTATCCATTTCCAAACTTATTTTTGATTAAAAAATGTCCACCCCCGAGAAGGGGAGGCATTCACCCCCAGGGAAAAAGCACCCCTCGGTACAATGACAACTTTGAATTAGAGGGTAAGTAAAACCTAAATCCAAATTTTCATGCAAATAGGTGCTGATTGGGAAAATCCGGAAGGAAACTGGTTATTGACTGGACTATTCCTCTTATAATAACCTGCGTGCAGATGCTTTTTAAGGCCATTTTAATATTGAGACGGACATAATAAACACTTTGAATTATAGCGTATAATTATGTTATTAATAATTAACTGGATTAGTGTCTTCTATAAAGGCAAAAGACCACTAAAGGAAATTGTCTCCTTTCCTTTTACCAAGGACAACATGATTTGTTTTGGACAACGTGGCAGTGTCACCACAAAAACACATATACTTACTACCCTTAAATGTTTTTCTTTTTTACCATCTGAGTAATGTAATCAATGGGGTAATGTAATCAATGCAGAACATACAGTTTTATCAAAGATATTAGCGTGTTTAATGTCATTTAAGTTTCTATCAAAAATTATGTTTATTATTATTAATATAATAAAATTATTAATATCAGTAGGCGGCTAAAAACCGACTTACTTACTTAATAAACATATTTTTAGGCTACATTTTTACAAGCTCTAAGTATGTGCAGAAGATTTGGAATGAAATTGGTAACAATCGATAGTCAAGAAAAGAATTCTGATTTATACAACAAATTCTCCCGTCTTCGGGAACAAAATGGTATGTTTTTTAAATGTTTATTTTATCAAAAAACAAACAGGGTACTTTAGATTAGTTGTTAATTAAAAGTATATGAAGAAACATAGTTAAAGAAAATAACCAATTTTTATAATGCAATATTTGGATCTACATAAACGATTGGATTTATTTTACGTATTAAATTCTATTAATCAGTTTATATTAACAAAAAAAATAATAATAAACAGGGTACTTTACATTAGCTGTATATTGGAAGTATTTAGAAAATACTCGAATAAACTTTGTCATTTAAAAGGATATACCCAATTTCATAATGCAATATTAGGATCTACATAAACGATTATATTTATTTTATGTATTAAATTTTATTAAAATTTAATTAGTCTATATTATCAAAAAAAAAACAGGATACTTTAAATTGGTTGTATATTAGAAGTATTTAGAAAACACTTAAAGAAACTTAGTCATTTTAAAGAGAATACCCAATTTTTTGGTTCTACAAAAAAGATTAGATTTATTTCATGTATTAAATTCTATTAAAAATTAATTACTTTCTATAAGCAAGGAACAAACAGTATATCGTATATTAGAAGTAGTTAAAAAAACACTCAAAAAATCTTTGTCATTTTAAAGAGAATACCCAATTTTTTAATGCTTATTTGGTTCTACATAAAAGATTAGATTTATTTTATGAATTAAATTCTATTAAAAATTCATTAGTTTATTTTATCAAGGCACAAACAGTGTACTGTATATTAGAATTATTTAGAAAATACCCGAGAAAACTATGCCATTTTAAAGAGAATACCCAATAGTTAATGCAAAATTTGGTTCTACATAAAGATTAATTTTATGTATTAAATTCTAGTAAAAATTTATCAGTTTATATTACCACGAAACGAACAGGGTACTTTGGATTAGTTGTATATTAGAAGTATTTAGGAAACACTCGAAAAAACTTTGTCGTTTTAAAGAAAATACTTACCCAATGTTTAAATGCAATATTTGGTTCTACATAAAAGATAAGATTTATTGTATATCAAAGATTAACCAGTTTTAAGATTTTTTTTCATGTTTACTGTCAAATATTTTTAATTTCTATATTTCTTTTTATCTTGGAACAGTCTACCAAAGCTCAAAGCGTAAGTGATCACGTATCATGGGTGTTTTGAGTGCAGTAAGAGGTAGTTTATCGATATGGGACTTGATTTTGACATAAGAAAAGAAAGGAAAGATCTCTATAGGCAATAGGTGCCACAGCCTACACACTTTTGGGGTAAAGGAACAAACAAGATGAATGTACTTTGTGTTACTCTATTGGGAATTACTCGGAGAGAAATTATACCGACTAATTCGTCAAAGTACCCCACATCTCGTCGGTGGGCAAGTAAAGAAAGTTTTTTGTAAGAGTAGGGCAAATAAGGTCGTTTGCCCCATTTGCACTACTCTGGATTGAATCAAGTATGCTAAGGATTTTGGGAGACGCCATTCTGCAGACATGGAAACAATATTCTAGACAGACCTGATTTAGGATACATGCAATGCATTCGTATCAGAAGAGGCAAAATACTTTCTGGACGTGGCCGTGGATATAATATGCTTGTGCCTGGTCAACAAGAAGGGTTAATTTTAAACTGTTATAAACTTTCAAACCCATATGTTAAATTACACAAGACTGGTGTTTTCTTTTACAAACATATAAAATTTGACACACAACAAAGTGATCTTCGTATTTTAGACTATAAAAAATAAAGAACAAATTTGTAAGAGCAATTTTATGATAGACTCTGGTTCTTGGTTGTCTTAAAATAAAAAAATTACAAAGTGCTATTAAATTCAGACTTTTAATTTGTCATTATTTTAAAAATTTCTCAATCGCTCGAAATCTACGCATTTTCAGCTTCCCTACTGGAATGACCTTTTAAAATTGAGGTAATCTTTTTGTTGCAAAATAAATGCAAAAGACCCATTAAAAGCGCATTTTTTTATTAATTTTTGTCTACAACTTTTTTCTGAAGAAAAAGACCAGCTTCCTGCACCACAGTCTTTGCTTGAACAGATAGTTTGTTAATGTTCAAAAGGCTGTCAACCAAATTGGACGCAGAAAATTTTGTCTTAAATAGTATATTTTTTTTGCAGGAGTAAATACAAGCGATCTTGAAATATTTGAGGAGGTCCTAAAGGAAGATATAGACCATAAAATAGACATTGCCCGTAATGCACAATAGTTTTAAAGTAATGACACTGTTCAAAATTGACAAAACGTTTTTAATGTAAAATAAGTGCAAAAAACAAATTAAAAAAATACAAATTTTTGTTTTAGATTTTTCCACAACTTATTTCTAAGGAACGATAGGTTTTGCTTTGCTTCAGAAAAAAGAAAGCTGACGTCAAAACCTTCAAAATGAGCGTAGCTAAAAGTGTTTTGATTAAAATTTGACAGGGATTTCATTTTTTGAATTTTACAACTTTTCATTCATTTTTGCCGATTATTCTTTGATACCTGATTATTACCTGTTTTTTATAAAAAAAAAGGTATATTTAATGTTTATCTTAAAATAGTTGTTTCATAAAATTATTTTACTTATAAAAGATATTTTAATAATGTACAATGAAAACATTATTTAGTCTTTTGTTAAATCAATAATGGTTTTATTGTAAATAATTATTGTGGTTATATTTAAATAAAGACAAACGTGTGTGGTATATTTAATAAAAAAAGGTAATTTTTTGATATGTTTTCTGTGGAAGTAATCGCCTAATAAAAAAAGATGTAAATAATTTTGAAACTAAAATACGCAGAAAACCTATACATACAAACAGATACTTAAATTTTAACTTTATCACCCAATAACGGTTAAAAAGGAGTTGTAAAAAGTCTTTTTGATAAAATTAAAATAATTTGTTTTGATCAAAACAAAGATAACGAAAAAGAGTTTTTACAATATATTTTAGTTTAAAATAATTATCCTCTTGATTTCATAAACAAATGCTTTTTAAAATTTGAACAACCAAATTTAAGACATCAAAATAGACCTATTACAAATCTATTTTTACCATATTATATTCCTGGGTTATGAAATAAAATTCAACGAATAGGTAATAAATTTAATATTTGTACTATCTTTAAAAAACAAAACAATATTAGATATCCAGTAAACAAAAACAAAACCATACAATATAAACGAAATCACAAAAAATGTTATTTATAAGATCCCTTGTGAATGTAATAAATTTTATATAAGTGAAATTTCCAGACCATTAGCCAAACGCATAAAAAAACATAGAACATACATTAGAATTTCACAAATCAAAAATCTGTTAATACGCCTTTGATAATAACCACATAATAAACTGAAATGTTTCTAGCATTTTAGCAAAGAAAACTTCCAAAAAAAACGTAAAATAAATTTATTTTATTAAATAAAGGTAAATATGGAGCATCAATATCTGTTAATTTAAATAATACATAGTTACTTATGCTTGATGCTGAAGTAAATTCAGGTAAACTTAAAATCAATTAACACACCATACCACCCTCTTTTGTCTTTTTAAATACTATAAATATACCAGTCAAATAAACTAATGTCATTTATGACAAAACGTCATAAAAAGTAAAAAGCTATCAGAATTTCCTAAGGTTTTTAAAGCAAAATTTCCTTTAAATTCAGTTTAATCTTTTCCTTTTAATTTTATATTAAAAACGGTGGCCGACTTGCCACCGAAACGTAGATACTTATTTTTGATTTTTAAGTTTTTTGGGAGGTTTTTCTTCTTTATTGTTGCAGGCGATCTGCAAGTTCATAGGGGTCAATAGGGCTGAGCAGGCTATACCCCGGGACCTGGACCGAAGTGGTCGCATTTTCTAGAAAATTTCAAGGCAAGTACTCCCAAAGAAAACATATCAAAACATGCATCCGCTACAAAACTATAGAACATATTTAAAAAAGGTAATAAAAATTTATTTAAATTACTTAAAAACTATGGTGCATCACGAGCAATGTCTATTGCATGGTCTATATCTTCTTTTAGGACCTCCTCAGATATTTCAAGATCACTTGCAGGAAGCTGAAATCTTCATTCAGAAAAAAGTTGTGGACAAAAATATAATGAGAAAAAAATCCGCTTTTAATGGCTTTTTGCATTTATTTTGCAACAAAAAGGTTTTATCAATTTTAGTCCATTCCAGTAGGAAATTATTGTATTCTCTATAAAAAAGCTGTTTACATATTTTTGCTAAAAATGCATAGATTATGAGATATTTTTAAAGTAAAAAAAATGATAAATTGATCCTCTTCTAAAAAACGCAAGCCTAAATTTAAAAGCACTAAAAACTATAACCAATCATAAAATTGCTCTTACGGATTTGTTTGTTATTACCGTTTATTTTTCCTTGTAGTCAATAGCCTAATTATATATTTTGATGTATTAATTATTGCACAAATACCTCATATTTAAAGAAGCATTTAGACGACAATAATATTTTAGTTTCGATATTTTAAAATTATACATTACAAACATTTTTTTTAATAGCGAACTTAATTCTAACATTTCTAATGAAATGGGTTGCCTTTAAAATAATTTAGGAAATAGGATACTCATAATTTTTTCAAAAAATCGTATTATTATTACTTTTTTAAAAGCTCTATAATAAGGTGTTTCGATGAAAAGTAAGACATATTTTGTGTTATTAAGTCAATATTGTATTGTTTTAGTATGGTTCTGGACCAGTGGTATTTATCAAAACAACTCAATGACCCAAGAATGGTACTGGTTAGAAAGTGATAAGGAATTTATATATACGGATTGGAGACAGAATGATACTCCATTTGAACCTAAATATTTTCCGGGTGAAAACTGTTTACGATGGGGTTTTTACAACCAAATGAATGCCCCAAAAGGTCTATGGAGGGTTGATGACTGTAAAAGTTTGTTAAGATTTATATGTGAAAAACCGTATTCAGGTTCCTGTGGAAGTACGTGCATTGATGTACATAGTTGCGGAAACTCCGCCAACTGTTAATTTTAGCCTCTTGTAATTGTAAGTCATTTTAAACTAAAGTTTTTATTTAAAAAATATATTAAAAATGTTTGCCACAAAATAAGACAGATGATAATATAAATGAGGCCAGACTTTATACTAAGTGTTTAATTTAGCGTAATAACTTACGTTATAAACCTAGAAAAATATAATTGTAAGTAACTTATATAAAACAACTAAAAACCTTGATAAGAAAACTCGAGGTTGAAATATAATCATATTTGAACCATAAATTGGTTTAGGAAGCCGCATTTTCATATTGTGTCACAGATTTGCGTTAACGGAGTTTTTAGTAAGTTAAAATTTATAACAAAATTATTTTTGAACATGCGATGGCCAAATTTAATAAAATTAGGCATAAACATTGAATTTCACGCAAATTTTTATTTTATGTAATACATCCTTAATCCAAAAATAATCTTTTTTTAAATAAAACCAGTTTTAGACAAATTCAATCATTTACAGCTGATTAACTTTTCATATAGAAACATAATATTTTGTTTTTCTTCCCTCTGGGGTGAACTACGACCAGGCAGGAGCTCATGTTAGGTGTCAAGAATACATTTAAAATTAATGAATTTATAAAGCTCGTATTAGATAAGCACGGGATTTACCCAAAACCAAAAATCATGGCTAGTGGTCCACGAGACAAAAAAGTTTGAGAACCCATAAGGATCAACCTTCAGTTTCACAGAATGATTAAAATTTCAGTTGAGGTTAAACTAAGAGTTGACATACACGGATTATGAAATACATAAAAAAGAGCAGCATTTATTTTCTATCCCAAACCTCTAAGTAAAAATGGACTGTGTAAGCTAAAAAAGTTTGTTTTTAAACTGTTTTGGAAATTTCTCTAAAATAGTAAACATAATCTAAAATAATGCAATAAAAAATAAAGTTTGTTATTTAAAATCACACAAACTTAAACACATCTTAAAAAAGAACATTTACTATATTTAGATTTACGATTTTAAGGAAGATACAAGTATGTTCTTCAGATGCTTCCATTCGAGTATTTAGTTAGACGGACCCTGTACAAATATTTTAAATTTTAATATGTATAAATTCAATAACGTTTGTCCTAATCGAGGGCTTTTCTCATCTAATTATTAGTGTTAAAACCAAAAATATCATTTTATGCAATTAGCAGTCCAGCACATAGGTTGTAATATTTCGTGATTTTTGTCTAACCCCCTCCCTCCTTTCGAGCCTCACGTGATTAATGGACGACCCCAAAGCTCATATTTAAAACACTCTTTCCGGTCTTCCTGGCTTTTTGTTACACAAATTATTCTACTAAATAATGCAACTTGTTGCATTGCATGCACTTGTTTTTTATTTTAACATTTTTATTTATGTGTGCTATTATTACTAAAACAAGGTCATATCGTTTTAACTTAAATCAGCGAAGGCTTTTCCGACGTTGCTTTCTAATCCTCATAAGCTTTATAACAGTTTATATTGCTTGTGGCAAGAAGACCGGAAGGCACGGAAATTTACTGTTTTTTATCCAAATCAAATGGAGAATAATCAGAGAACCAATGCAAAACTTTTTTTTATGTCACTTTCATCCCTATTAATTTTTGAATATTTGAGTTCTTTGTATTGTTCAGAAAAGGTTGACGTGACACCAGAAAACTTCTTCAAGCTATCACTGAACACTGTGGCATAGAAGATATTTATTTTGCAAATGCAAGTCCTCTGCCCTATTAGACCACCGACAGTTTTAATTAGTGATGTGCCGGATCGTTAAAAATGTATATCCGCGGATACGGATCCCAATAAGGATATTATTTGGTGTTAAGATCCGCGGATACGGATCTTTATTTTCTTACTCAATCGGTGTCGGCGTGCGAGATCTTGAAACGATAGTAGACGTCACTCCCGCCGGAACGACAGGCAGGACATTTTTCGACTTGCATTATGAGGGTATTACTTTTGTTTTGTTCATTGTTAAGGTGACACTGGGCCGCGTACAAGAGTTAAAATAATGTGTACTAAGAAGTTTTCTAGTGTAATTTGGAATTATTTCGTAATAAATGATTAATGTGCGAAGTGTAAAATTTGTGACGGAAAGTATTTCCGTAAGGGATAAGGTGAAAGATCCGTAAAAGATTAGCGAGAAAAGTAACAGATACGGATACGGATATTTTGTCTCTCGGATATCCGCGGATACGGATATCCGGAACATCAATAGTCTTAATAAAGTGCATAAGGTCCTTAGGTCCTTAAGGTCAATTATCATACTCGACCATGTACCACACTAAAGCTTGTCGGTTTTGTAGGTATAAGTAAAGATACTTGGTATATGGTTAATGAGCAGCCGAATGAAAGTAGTGCATCATTTCTTTACAATACATCTGTATAGAGTATCTTTATTAAAGGTCAGCCTTTACTTATATGATCATAACTTTTATTGTTTTAATCGGATTTTAATATTTAAAAACGGATTAGTAGCGTTTTGTCTTTGGTTTTTATATATTTTTTTAAATCCCAGGCTGTTTTAAAGTGTTATGGGTTAAATTAAAGAAAATCCAATATTTTCGTATTTTACCCCAGAATGGGCAAGTTCCCCTCATGGGATTCGTGGGGATTTTTTTCTATATAAAGCCCATGGTGTATAGAGAAAATCAGCTTGTCCCAGATTTGTTTAAAGTTGGGGTCTAGATCGTCTTAATTTTGATGGCCTATAAATACTGCAAAGTAAATTTCACTTTCTGCTCTTTGTTAACAGCCGTTAAAAATAGTTTCTTGATAGCAGCACGATTTCTTAGATTTGATATTTTCTTGCTACCCAAACAGATCCAAGAAATTCTGTTTGTCTATTTGCTTTCACGGCCGTTTGGAATGGATGCTTTTTCAAATAAGTGACCATTCTATTATCTTGTTTCTCGTTTGATACTCTTTTTCAGCCACTTTCCCACAATCTGCAACTTTCGCTTTAAAATCTTAAATGGTACTTTTTGGTGAGTTAATTTCCTCGGATATTTGCCTTATGGCGCGACCCTCTTCAAATAACATAATTAATCTTGCTTTTTATAGTTCGTTCAGTCTATTCATTTTATCAAAAATTATTTTGTTTTAAATATATGTTATATTAATCTTGAAATAATATGTTATTCGTTGACATTTATTTTTTGTCACTTCGATAAGTTTCAGGTAAAGTTGAGGTGATATAGGTTAGGATCGTATGTCCGGAATTTTTCGCCCGCAACTGTACGTTGGTATTTAGACGGCTTTTGATAAAAGAAAATTAAAAAAATAACATTTTGGTAACTAACTAAAACTACAGTATTTATTTAACAGTCAACGCAAATATACACATTAAATAAAATATCAGATATTTCAAAACAGATCAACTATTAAAAATTTAGGTACTTTTTAACATATACTACATTCCAATTCACCACTCTTAGGAACACAATCCAAATATAAAGCAATGGCTCTTGTCAGATAGGTCATAGTTCCATATGCTCCACTCGGTGCACTATCATAAAAATGTTGACAGATATACGCAGCACCCCCACACAACAAGCTTCCTGTATTTGTGGTTTCACGTTGCTCTCTGGGTTTTGCACAACATAGAGTTGCATCTCCATTACAAGTCATCTAAAACAAAAGGTTATTATATACATATTATTATGTATTAGATAACATATGAACTCTTATTAATCGTTAGTGGCGGTTCGTTTATAAGGGTGTGGTGTTGCAACCTCGCATAAAGACATAAAGCACAAAAAATATTCGAAAAAAAAAACTTGTCCCTGTAATATAGTTTTTTAACCATGTCCTATCAATTTTAACTTTGCGACAGTTTCCAGTGCCAACAGTCTTAAATTAGGATTTTAAAAAAATTATGCATATACCACAATTTGTAGATGGCTAAAATAATTCTCAGTCTCCATGTAGTTAGGTAATTTAGATCAAGTTACGCTAGCCGTCATCGAAATCAAATTCCATAGGCTTTCACTGCTTTCAAGTCGTTTTTTAAGTCGTTTATTATATATATTTTTTTTTATACTTAAAATTTAACAAAATATATTAAAAATTTAAATTATGCAAACATTTTCAAAGATACTTTCTAATGTATTATGCTGATCTAAATACTTTCCAAGTAGTATGTATAAGAAGGAAATTAAAAAATAACAGTGATATAACTTAAAGAAAAGTTGTTACGGAAAAAATAAATTTTTGATGAAAACTACAGACCTTTGTCAAAGTCACAAATTATAGAAAGTTTGCTGATATTATGTTGCACCTATATAAACTGACCCATCATATTTGGATATTAATGTTTTTATAAAAAATCTGCTTCATATTGTTAAAATTATTTATTTATCATCTATCTTTCTAAAGTTCAATGTCGTCGGTTCGCCGGATTTATCAAAATATTAAACGTTATTGCTGAAGTAAAAATATGACATTTTTAGACGTTATCAATATTTTAAAAAAGATAAACCGGATTAGCTGCGTGGGGTGATTTGGAATCAGGTAGCAGCTATGTTTGGATGGAGAGTATCTCTTGAAGCTGACAACAGAAATCGACAACTTTTGGACAATCAACTTTATAGATATCTCGTTATAAATTGTATATTTACTGTTTCAGGTGAGTAAACGGACAGTACAGAGAAAAAACTCTAAAACAAAACAGAACTCGACAAGAACCTTTAGGCAGATCAAAAAAGACGTTGACGTATATAGACCATATTTAAAAAAAACCTACAAACACAAATTTGACATTATAATGCAAATAAATGCTTGACTTTGGACAATCTTTTACAAAGGAAGATGTAAAATACAAGGACGGACATATACTGTTATATAAAAAAATCTATGGAATACGAATACAAGACCGTAAATGGACGAAAAATTATATGTATGCAGAAACACATCATTACAAAGAAAATTACGCTTTTTTTAAAAAAAACTTGTAATACCAAAAAAAAAACACCAAAATATCAATTTATTTTATTTTTATTAATTAAGACTTATCTCGACGAAACTAGGATCTACTAAAATGGATTTTAAGTTCGTTGATGGACAGACGAAACAGATTAAAGAAGCAACTCATCTGAAATAAAATTCCAAAAATAAGTTGTTCTAATTTACCATTTAAATTATTAGCTACTTGCGTTTCACTAATATTCAGGTGATACTATGATTGCTCTAGCCTATAATAAATGAATGACATATACAAGGTGTAAAAAGTATGATTCTCACAATTTTAATAGGCGTTAGTGGAGCTCAAAACAAGTCGAAAAAGCCAAGAACGTATGGGTCAAAAGTTAATTGTTTTCGAAATATCGCCTTTCAAAGTTTAAAAAAGTTGGTAACACCGCGCCCATTTCATAGCAGCGAGTCGAACGTCGAACGTTTTTTGCGAGGTTTTGCATATTTACACTTTTTTTAAGGAGATGTTTATTTACATACAAGTAATGAAAATTACTTTTTACAATTTATTTTGATATTTAATTTGGAATTAAATTTAGGAAAAAAAAAATACTGTTTTTTACCAGATTAAGCTTATTATCCATATTAAGAACACAAATTATTATGTTTTAAAACAGCACTTTTTTATTTCGCTTGAAGAATAATATTTCTCGGTTGCACACATTTCGTTTTCAAAACTCTTTGGCATGCACACTACGGTTGTCTTAAATTTAAAACATATCGGTATATGTATATGTATATACATACAGCACAATCACAAAATTAAATGGAAACGCCAACCAACCACGCACTGAAGATAAATGGGTGACTCCTCCACAAAAGAAAAAACATGAGACGATAATTAGATTAAAGAAAGAAGGAAATGCAAGAAAAGTATTAAAAGAAATTAAACATAATCTTATCCAAACTGGTGAGTTTAATGAAAATTTTAAAAATATTAAAGATTTACCAAGCGGTGGAGTAATTGTGGAATGTCATAGTGAATCCCAACAAAAGAAGTGGCACAAAATACTAGAAAAACACAGCGAACTTCAAATAAGAGAAATCGAGAACACCGATCCAATGTTCATGATAACAGGGATAGAAAAAGGCTACAGCTCCCAAGACTTTATTAAGGAACTAATAATGGCTAACCCTCAGATTCAAGAAAACTTTGGAGAAGATGTAGAAAGCAAAATTAAATTTATTGTCAAAAAAGAGTGCAGAAACAAAACTAAGGAAAATTGGATACTACAAACAAATCCGGAAATATTTAAATGGCTAATAAAAAGCGATAATCTTAGTTTTGACTTGACCGGGCATATGTACAGGAATACACTAATTTGGCTATGTGTTATAAGTGTTGCTCTTTTGGCCATGTAGCTAAATACTGCAAAGGTGAAGTGTGTTGCCACAAATGTGGTGGAAAACATGAAGGAAGGCAGTGTCTAGAAAATAGCCCTTTAGATTGTCCAAATTGTAAAACGTCTTCAACTAAATGATAGAGTACACACAGCTAGAGATCCAAAATGCCCAGCATAATTAAAAAACTTGAAAGACACCGCCAAAACATAAATTATGGCAGTAATAAAGAAAGTGGATCTTTTTATAGAAGAAATATGGACTCCTGAGAAAGCGAAAAAGAACTTATCTGAGACTGCAAAAAATATTACCAAGTCTGAAGAAAATGGTGCAGCATAATTCATCAGAATGTCCAGTCCATTGGTAATTGTGTCGATAGATTAAATGACATGCTACAAGAACACCCAGAATGTAGCATTTTGTGTATTTCTGAACATTGGAAAAATTCTGAACAACTGAACATGTATGCTTTAAACGATTTTAAATTGGCATCGCATTTTTGCCGAGAAGAAGGGTATGGAGGTGCAGCAATATACATACAGGAAGACATTAAAGTAAGAAATCGAAAACAAATTAATTCACTTTCAATCAAAGGACAGTTTGAGTGTGCTTGTGTGGAGTGTGATCTTGAAGGTGAGCAAATTATTGTGATTTCAATATATAGACCCCCAACCGGAGACGTAAACATATTTTTAAAAAAATTGGATGATGTGTTTGTAAATATGGTGAATGAAAACAAAAAGGTATTTATGGCTGGTGACTTTAATATCGAACTTATAGAAAATAACAATAGTAAAATAGATTTTTTGTCAATCATGAACTCATTCAATATGATCATACAATTTTAAAACACTAGAATTACAATGACTTCAAAAAGTTGTATAGATAATATTTTTTGTAATTTTCCAATATGTGATATAAGTGGTCGTGTACTGAATACTGTTATATCGGATCACACTGCTCAAAAAGTTTGCTTTAAATCAAAAAAACCAGAACCGTTTAAACCATATTACAAGAGGTTTTTCTCAGAAATAAATAAAAATATTTTTGTAAACTCACTTAAACACCAAAACTGGCTAGACGTTTTTGAGGCAGATATATCCGATGTAAACAGACAATGGTCCTTATTTATGAATAATTTTATAAATGTTTTTTACGAATGCTTTCCAAAAAAATTAGTAAATAAAAAACATAAGAAAAAGTCTTTGTATGAAAACTCGGAAGAAATAAAAGCAGTAAAAAATAAGTTAGATATATTATTAACATTAAAAGATAAGAGCATTAATTTTAGGGAAATGTATAAAACTGTTAAAAAAGAGTATGACAATTTATTAATTAAAAGTAGATCTAAGAATTATGCAACTAAAATAAAACAATCCGATAATAAAAATAAAACCATGTGGTCTATTCATAATGATATTGTTGGACGATTATCAACGGGCAACACGATGATTTCTAGAAATCCTGAAGATATTTCAAATAATTATAATAATTTGTTATTAAAGATAGTGCCGGAACTGATGAAACATATTAAACACAAAAAATACCAATGCAAGATTAAAAAAAATAACCAAAGTATGTATGTTAGACCTGTAACACCGCAAGAAATACTCACCAAGTAAGAAAATTAAAAACAAACAAAGTAGTGGGGATGACGAAATACCTACGATAATAATGAAACTGAGTATTCCAGTAATCATCGATGTTGTATGTTACATCATAAACAACTCACTACGGGAAGGAATTTTTCCTGATCAATTAAAATTAGCATTAATTAAGCCACTTTATAAAAACAAAGGCGATCCAGAGTTGTATGATAATTATAGGCCAATAAGTTTGCTCCCCGGTTTTTCGAAGTTGTTTGAGCTAGTAATGTGCAGTCGACTGATTGAATTTATGAAAAGCAATGACCTTCTGTCAAACAACCAGCATGGCTATCGTGAAGGGAAATCAGTTCAGACGGCTATCTTTCAATTTACACAGGCAATTTTGAAATGTCTAGAGCAGGGTAACATGGCAATCGGAATATTCTTAGATCTATCCAAGGCATATGACTGTTTAGATAGAGAATTACTTTTAAAAAAACTGAATCTATATGGAGTAAGGGGAAATGCGTTAGATTGGTTTAAGTCATATTTAAGTAAAAGAACTCAACGGGTAAGCATTCAAATAAACAATGTATATTACAAATCAGAAATATCGCAAAACACAGTAGGTATTCTACAGGGGAGTATACTTGGACCAATATTATTCATAATTTTTGTCAATGATTTAAATCTTGAAATCCAAGAAAATGATAATTCTTGTATCACTGCATATGCTGATGATACCAATTTACTAGCTGCTGGTAAAGAATTTAGCGATATAGAAGGAAATGCAACAGATATTTTTATAAAGAGCAAAAACTGGTTTGAAGACAATAAGTTACTTTTAAATGAAAATAAAACAAACACTGTCCTATTTAAAACAAAGTTGAACAAAAAAGAAAAGCCAGAGTTAATTAAAATTAATGAATATCAATTTTCTATCCAAAAAGTACAAAATTCCTTGGCATTCAGATAGACGAATTTTTGGATTGGTCATCCCATATAGAACATCTTAGTAATAAACTTAATAAAATATGTTACTGCTTCCGCATTGTATCAAAATATCTGGATGAAACTGCAATGAAAACTTTATACTTTGCGAATTTTGAATCCACGGCTAGGTTTGGTGTTATTTTTTGGGCAGCAAACTCGCGGATACAAAAAATTTTTGTTATACAGAAGCGTGCTTTAAGAATATTATGTAAAATGTCATATTTACAGTCCTGTAGAGGAGTTTTTAAATTAAAAGGCATACTAACCATTTACGCCATGTATATATTTGATGTTATTTTGTTTTTTTTACCGAAATAAGGACATTCTCTGTGAAGAAAATACTCATAACTATAACACTAGAACAAGCAATATAAATTACCCAATCCACCGTTTAAGCATATCTGAAAAAAGCCCATATTATATGGGTATTAAATTGTATAACAAGTTAGATAACGAAATTAAAAATGCTAGGAGCGAAAGATTGTTTAAAAGGAAGTTGAAAAATTACTTTTAGACTTGAGCCTTATTCAATAAATGATTACTTGGTTGGGTAATTATGATTACTTGAAATCTAATTATAGGAATATTTATAATGGACACTGATTGTATTGTTGAATGTTTTGTATAGATGTGTATATATTATTGTTATTATTTAGTGCCTAACTTAGACTAGGCTTATTTCTTTTGCTGACGTCATTTCATTTTGTGTTGTTTATGCAGTGTGTATAATTAATGTAATTTGAAATAAAGAAGTTTTCTATTCTATTCTATTCTATATTTTTCCGATTTAAACCAAACAAAAATATCGCGGCAGGGCCGGTGAGCACAATGTACAACTGACTTTACTTCACGCACAAGGGTTATAAATAGCTCTGTTGCCAATTATTGTTTTTTTAAATTTTTCACTGGGATAAAAATTATTTAAAAATTATTTTGTTACTTTTTTATTTGTAGTATGAAACATTTAAAACTTAGTTTATTTTATAAGCAAATGATCTACTACTAAGCGATTAAGACATAAGTTTCCAGTTGTTAAGGTTTTTAGAAATATCTGCTTTCAAAGTTCTTAGCTTTGACATCGTTTAGCTAAAAATCAAAAACTTTTGACACATATGTCATAAATTTTTCGACTTGTTTTAAGCTTCACTATCGCCCATTAAAATCGTGAGCATCATACTTGTTACACCTTGTATATCTAATGTTTATAAAATAATAAACAATTAGGCCAGTGACTTAATCCAAATAATTTAAGAGCTTTTGCTTACCTGATCTGCTAAGAATAGTTCATTTGCTCGATGCACTAAATATTCTATTTGAATAATTCCACCTAAAGAAGGCGCCACGTTATATTCTGCTAATAAGGTTAAAACCATTAGAGCTTCCACAATAAGTTGACGATACTCAGGTTGAGGAATAGTGTTTAAAACTGTTTCTACAGCTAACGCAAATTTAAGCTCACCTGGGGTCATTTCTTGAGTAAGACATTGAGGTAAGACTTTTCCAGCAATGTCTATACCATGACACTAAAAATAAAACACATTCCAAAGTTAAAAAATCCATTAGAAGTAATGTATTACTTAAAAACATTTTGATATACGTTTCTAAACGAAATATATAAGAAAATTATTGTATTAAACAATAGACAACTTGCTTTTACAGTCGTTTAAACAAAATGATTGAAAAAAATTATTTTGGATCGCCAGTTATAAAAATGAACCTTTTATTTACGAAGACAACGTCTAGTTTCTTATATAAGAATATACCCATAAAAACTATTTAAGAAAAAATAAACTATGGATATTGTGTTAAGTTTCCTCAAAAAAATTTCAAAATTATTAGCACTTTGGTAAAATAATATGTAATATCATTATAAAACATAGGATTTCGCAAATGTTGTCCCTAATTAGTTGTGGTTAGTTGTACAAAATACAACAAAAAAAAATTAAGAGGAAAAATAGATTTCCATCGTAAGAAACAGATGTTAGTAAACTTACATTTTTCATTCATAATAATACTTAGTATTGCTTTAAAAAAAACTGCAGAAACTAAATATACTATTAAAATTACTGTTTTTTAACTGCTAATAATGGTAATTTACTATTTACTACTATAATTTTAATTATTTTAGAAAGGAAGTTGTTATACATACTGTGCTTGTATGCTATATGCTAACCAAAATTTCCGATGTTTACCGATAAAAAACAGTTGGGCTACATCAAGATTAGACCCTGGGTTACCGAATTGGGAGTATGCGTTCTGAATTATTTACCTATAGGCAAAGCTGTCAAAACTTAAAGTACTTCAAGTAAAATTTTACTGGAAGTACTTTTTTGTACTTCAAGTATTTTACTTCAACTACATTTTATTAGGAGGTACTTGTACTTGTACCTGATTAGTTTTTATGAAGATACTTGGATTTTTACTTGATTTGGCCAAGAAAATTACTTGAAGTATTTATTTAAGTAGGTACTTGAAGTATTACGATGTACTTGAAGTAAAAAAAGTACTTCAAGTAAAAAAAGTACTTTAAGTAAAGAAAGTACTTCAAGTAAATAAAAAGTACTTGAAGTAAAAACAATACTTCAAGTAAATAAAAAGTACTTAAAGTAAAAAATCAACCAAGTACTCGAATTTACACGCCTTAGATAATCGTACAAACAAGTTAAAACAAAAATACGCGCAACCGCTGCTGTTTCTATTGTATTGCATTACAGTGCTCATTTGAATTGGATCCAACAGCAAGACAAGTGTAACTATTACTGAGAATTAGACTTTTTGTTCTTTAAATCGGTCTTGTGTCAACGTGAAAATTATAAGTGCTCTGGTCTGGTGAAAATAAAAAGAAAGATACCTAATAGTAGAAGGTATCCCAAGAATAGGTTTTGGGTGCCAACCTGCTGTGGGCACCCATATGAAAACACTCGCTTTTGACAGATGTATCGGATGCCAACGGGTGCCAACCCGTTGGCAACCACAGGGAAAAAATCCATTTTGGGGAAAAACCAATATTTCCTATAATAGTTTAAGGCCCAAGCGTTCACCCGAGTACGGTATTGTAGGCCTGTTGCCATAAATTTACATACGAAATTTTACATTATTTTGGACATCGAAGTCGGAAGATCCCGACTTAAAACGGGACATTTAGAAACCCAACTTGTTTTCCTAACTATAGGTTTTACCGACTGGCCTACTTTCCAATGACGTAGGGTTCAGTCCTTAAAGCTTTTAGGAGTTATTGGAAAACCCCGTTTTGAGGAATAAACCCTCTAACTTTCTTTCAAAAAATACTACTCAAGTATAATTTGTTTTACTTGAAGTACTTTTAATTACTTCAAGTACTTTTATGTACTTCAAGTACTTTGTTTTAATTCAAGTACTTTGGTTTACTTCAAGTAAAATACTTGGGTAGTACTTCAAGTACTTTTTCAATTTACTTAAAAATGCAAGTACATTTTAATGAATACTTGGTACTTGTAGTTGAAGTAATTTTTAAAAAATCAAAAACTTGGTACTTGTACTTGAAGTACTATTTAAGAGTACTTTCACAGCTCTGCCTATAGGGATGTTCAATAAGTTTTGCGGTTCGATAAGAGAGGAGGTTGCTACTAGCCTAATTTTTTTTTTGTTAAGATGGTACACTCTTCATATAAACGTATGTGAAGTTTCATTTCAATCTATCAATCCATTCTTGGTTTACAAGCCATTTAGTATCGACGTGTCACAGTATTTTTTTACAATGGAAAAAATCAAGTATCGTGCAGAGATTGAATTTTTATTTTTGGGATGTTTAAAAGCAAAGG
This sequence comes from Listronotus oregonensis, assembly GCA_019359885.1. Classification (NCBI taxonomy): domain Eukaryota; kingdom Metazoa; phylum Arthropoda; class Insecta; order Coleoptera; family Curculionidae; genus Listronotus; species Listronotus oregonensis. The sequence goes on along the minus strand of JAHBCN010001586.1, from coordinate 84,648 downwards.
AAATTTATGAACGAATGTTGACTCTTTGCCTTCAATTAGTAAAGTAGAAAGATGGGTTGCTCAATTTAGACGTGGTCTTGTATAAGCCTTGAAGACAATCCACGTCAAGGACGTCCAAAAACAGCAACAGCACCAAAAATCGTAGAAAAAAACAGGAAATCGTATTGGAAAATCGTCGAGTGACTGAAAGAGATTTAGTAGAAGCCCTAGGCATCTCATTGGGCAGTGTAAACAATATTTTGACTAAAGTATTAGGTTTTAGAAAGCTGTGTGCACAATGGTGCCGCATTCGCTAACAATGGAACAAAAACACATTCGAATGCGACTTTCTCAGCAACATTTGGAGAGTTCTCGAAAGGATAAAGTGGATTTTGTGCGTCGATTCATCACTATGGATGAGACTTGCTTCTATCGCCATAATCCTGAATCAAAACAAGAGGCTAAAGAGTGGTGTGAACCTGGTTCTTCGGCTCTGAAACGACTTTGTGTCCAAAAATCGACCAAGAAGATGTCTGCCTCAGTTTTTTGAAAAGGCGAGAGGAATTTTGTTTGTGAATTAGCTGAAAACTAGAAAAGCAATCAATTCTGAATATTATTGTAACCTTTTAGACCAGCTGAAGGAAAAAATTCGTGAAAAAAGTACCGGTTTCCTAAGAAAAAAATTATTTTTCATCAGGACAATGTACCGTGTCACAAGAGCATTTTGACAATGGCTAAAATCCATGAATTAAAGTTCGAATTGTTGGAGCATCCACCGTATTCACCAGTTGTGGTTATGGAATTCATAAATTTGAATCTTGTTGGAAAAAGTGTATTGATGTTCAGGGAGACTATACTGAATAATAAAGAATATTTCAAACCATAAAATTGTGTTGTTCTTATCAAACCGCAAAACTTATTGAACAACCTGGTATATCGTCAATAAATTATTGTTTTTTAACATATAAACCTGACTATTAATAAACTTTAATTCCAGTTTTTTAATCTTTGGACAATCCATATATGAAAACGATAAATTATTGAGCACTTGAATATCATTCTTACCATTTCTTTACTGAATATGCACAATTTATTCAGTTTTATGTAAATGACATCCTTCAATCAAATAATAAGTAAGTTTACTGTGGTTTTTGTTTTTTATTGTATCCGGTAAGACAAAAACATGCTAATAGTAGCTAATGGTTTCGCGGATAAATGCCACTAGATGTCACTTTTTGAGTCTTGCACATAGCCTATAGAATTTCTTATTTTAAAATTAATTTTGGCAGTTGTTCAAAGTTTTGTCAGTAGCAAAATAAAAATTATAGCAAGTCATAATCTAAGCTAATCTCTTTCAAGTACCTTAAACCAATCACTTTTAAATAAAAATAGTTTTAGTTTAGTTTAATTTAGAGGTTTAGTATCTAAAATATCATTCAAACAATACTACCCAATATCCTCAGTTTTAATCTAACATAGTATTTACTTGACTTTACTGTAAACTGATATTCAGTTATCATATCAACATAATAAGTTGGTATTTACTTTATTTTTTGCTTAGGATAAACCAAGCTTTATTAGTCTAATAAAAAGCTAATAGAGCTTTTATTGGCAAAGTAGAGTTCTGTGTGCACTAAATATATTTCTATTTTTAGCTGAATGAAAAAAAAATAGATACAAACATTCTTAATGTGTACTAGTTCTATTAAGAACTCTAAAATTTTAATAATTAAAAATTTAAATTTATTCTACTTAATTTTTTATTATTTGAATAAAAATATGTTGGTTAAAATTTTTTACCGCAAATCTGTATTTAAAAATTAATTTATTTTATCATACTACAGACTTCCCAGAATAGACTACCTAAACCTGACGTTAGGCAGGAGGGGCGGAGCTTACCAACTTTCCAAACAAAGCCATAATAACAGGCAAATCCCCATAAGCGATTTTTATTTAATGTTCTGATCACAAATAAGACTGTTGAGGTGATTATTCGGGTGATAGCAAGCAGGTAATACCTTAAAAAATATATATTTTTTTAAACTTAATAAAATTTTATACAAAACCATTTGTCTAATGACACTTTAATCAAATTAAAACGTAAGCAACCTTATTTCAAAACGAAACCAAGCCAAAAACCAAAATTAAAAATGCCTTAGGGGCTTTTACATGTAATTATCCGTTTGTTTGGAAAGGTTGTTAAGCTCCACCCTCAAGCGTGACGTTACGACTTAGGAAATCCATTATAACCAATGCACGCAAAGTGTAACTGTAAGTCAGTATAGAGTACTTACACGCTCTAATACATGCCAAACTCTTGGGTAGAAGTCTCTTGGAACTCTATTAAGAGCTCCGTCTAGCCTTCTTCTTCGTAACCATTGACCTTGCCTGTCCGGTTCAGTTAAATCTTCAGCAACGGAATCAGCGGTAAGGCTAATGTGACTTTTCTATAAAAAAAAGATTTTATTTAAACTAGACACAATACGAAATACCGCAAGTAGTACAGTAAACGAAGGTGTGAACCTGAAGATCAGGTTGGGCCGTCACAATTTTTTTTTTAATTTGCACGTATTAATGTATACAAGAACGTCTGAAAATATCATATATAAAAAAATGTCCACAAGGGCCTAAAAATGGCCATCAAGAGCCCGGAAATCCGTTTTTTCAACTAATTTGGTCGATATCTCCCGAAATATGACACTTACGCAATTCGTGTTTGGACGAAAATGAAGAGCAGTATATTAACTGCAAAAAATATTCCTATCACTTTTGTCAAAAATTTAATAGTTTTTGCAATAATCGGCCATAAATGCGCCGGGTATTTTTTGTACCTGCCCCCGTATCTCGAAAGGTGTTTTAAGCTACTTACACTTCCAAACGGACGGACTAATTTTTAAATAACTCACGTAAAAATGCATATTTTGGCATGATTCAAAGTTTACATGAAAGAAGGCACCTGTAGCAATAATATCTTTTTACTGTTTTCTTTTTTGTGTTTCTTTAGAATATTAAAAACTCGAGCCAAAGTTAGTTTTTGCTCGATATTTTGACCCTCCTATCAATCTGTTTATATTTTTTTTATAAAAAGTAATTTTACCAGAATCCTTTTGAATTGGGGCTTTGAAGGTGTTGATACATTCCAAATGACTTAATGAATATTTTTGTATATTTTTATAAACAACGTGTTTTCTTGGGCGGTTTTTAATTTTCCGAGTTTTCAAAATGCTCGGTCTATCGGAAATTAATAAAAATTTAAGGACCATAAACAATCTTTGTAAATATGATTGTAGATTTTGAATGCATACATTTATTAATCAAGAAGATAAAAAATGTAAAAAAATTTCGTTACTTTAGACAAAACGTCTTTAGAGAAAAACGGGGCAATATTTAAGTTTTTCCAGTTTCCCTTTTTGGAGCACAAGGTAAGTTTTTATTTTTGTTATTCCAAGTTCAATAAAGATCATTTATTTACTGTAGGATAGTCTAATTTTTGTTGCCTTTTATTTTTGTGTCAAAAATATGAAAGTCAAAGTAAATTCTGGTACGATGGAATGTTTTATTTATAACGAAGATCTGAGTAAAGACGCTGTGATGGTAACACGTGGATTAGCAACTTTAATAATAAATTTATATTCCAAAAATTTATTACTGTTTCCCTGGCTCCACTATACGTAATTAATATTAGTGTAACAGTCTACATACAATTATCTGTATACTATATTTTTTTATTATCTCTCTGTATTCGTTCTCAGCAAAGACGTGTAAAAAGGCAGATGCTTAAATTTCCATTAAAACTGTTTGACAATATATACTAGTCAGAACAACTGTTTTTCCGATATGGCTACACTGGTTCGACTCTGGCAACGGCGTATTAACCACATAACTTTTTGAGTTAGGCTAACTCGAACCATCATCTAAGGCGCAGATGTACACACAATGTTGCCAAATGTATTCTGTCCAAAAGAGCATAACGGTGGCACACTTTGTGTCCCTTTTCTAAAACATTCTACATGTTTTTGGATAATATTAATTTTATTAGCTTTTATAAGCAGTATGCCAAAAAAAAACATAATTACAGAAATTCAAAATTAGGTCTAGGCAAGGGGTTTACTCAAAACCAAAAAACATGGCAAAGGGGTTCATAAGACTAAAAAGTTTGGGGACCTTTGTCTTCAGTGGTCATGACTGGCTGACTGTAAGAAGCCTCTTACGGAAGAGATATAACTAAAAGTGTTTTAATAAACTTTAACAGAACTGATGTAATTGCATAGTGCTTTACATGTCCTGTCCGACAGTGCAATAACAAGCATAATTTTGCCCTGACATCACCAAAGGAATGTTAAAAAAATACATTACATTAATTTCTTACGTAACCCAATTACTTTTTAGTAATTGGATTACTTCAATTCAATTACTTTCCGGAAAAGGTAATTGGGTATTATCCATATATTTTAAACAAAGCAAAATACACATAAATTCCTAGGGACGTGTCACCAGGTCAATTTTATAATCTCACAAATTCGTATAAAAAGCCAATACCGAATATTTCAGGTATGAAAACATAGGTAAAACGGAGAAGTTTAAAGGGACTGCAAAACGACTCATGACGTCACATCGCATATAGAGATATAAGATACAGGCACATAACGGACACAGATTGTTTACGTATCGATTTTCTCTGTTTCCAGTTGTGCTGCGATAAATCTCGACATAACTAGTATTTTGTTTTATTTTGCGTTGCTAAATAATGTGTTTTTTATTCATTATGGCTAACAAAGGATTTGTCAAGGCTTCCACAAACGGTTTAGCCTCTGTGGATATGTTTACAGTGACGGATTACATTAAAATTGACGAACGTTTTAATTTAGCAGAAATCAGAGTTAAATAAAATAAAACATATGTATACAATACACACCTTGCTGCTGTAAACCATCGTTTCTAACGCTCATAATCTCCCTAAGGCATACATACAAAAATTTTGTTCGGTGTACTCACACATCTGTGAGTACACCGTGCAAAGGAGCACAGAACACCATTTATTTTGTGATTCGTACATATTACTCATTCAAACAGCTGTGAATGTTTCTTGAAACTAACAGCAACTTAAATTTTTTTGACCGTAGCCACGTAAGTAACGCTGTAATAAAATTAAACCTCGCTTAAAAGGTGACAATGTATTAGAAACACGAATAACGCTTTACTGTTTATATGCGCTGTGACGTCAGACAGCAGTGACCTTCGGAAATTCTTTTTGGCGCCAATTCTTGGCGGTTGAATTTTAAAGTACAGTTTTTGCTTAAAATATGTTTTTTTTTTTTGAGGTTACTATATGATTTATATGCATATTATCATTTTATAGGTTTTACAAAAAACGTGAATATACCCAATTGTATTTGGATTATCAATTAATAGGATAATGTAATCGTAATTGGTAATGGATTCTACGAATCCCAAGTAATTCAATTGCTTAGAAATTAATTCAATTACCTAATAAATATTTGAATTACTACGAAAAAATTAATTATCTTTCTTTATGGAAAAAGTGCCGGAATTTTGGCCAGCTAGAAAAAGCATCTTGAAACCGCGCCAACTTAGTATTTTCGATTAATGCTTACCGCCACCGTTTTTATACTTTTTTTTTGTGGAAAAATATGTTAATGTTTGGGGTAGGATAAAAAGACATTTTTATTTTAGAGTCATTTGTTGCTGAACTTGCAGAGAAAACAGTTTGAATAGTGTGACGTGCGCGTATTATGCATATTAGTATAAATATTTTATTTGTTTAATGTATCGTGTTTAATTTATGTGGTAATTTAAATAAAGTAATTGCTTAAATATTCAATTACGTTTAGTTTTAATTGATAATTGAATTACTTTTAACAAACATGTTAGTAATTGGTAATCGTAATTTACTACTACTTAGAAGAGTACTTGGTTATTGTAAGTGAATTACTTTTTAAAAGTAATTGCGACAGTTCTAACTCCCACACCCTGCTAGGGCCCCCCTTCCCCGTCTATACCTGCCTAAGCAGCTACTGGTTTAAACTTACTTTGCTTATACGGCTGGATTTGTTGCTTACAATGGAAAAGTTACCACGTCCAACTAAAAAAAAGATCCACAGATTAAACTTAACACTTGAAACTAAATACTGGCAGTTTTTAGAAGTAAATGTGTAACTTACCACTACTAATCGCAAATTCTTTTCCACTTATTATGTGATATAACAAATTTTTCATTTCGAACGGGCTTAAATTAAGCAAATGTTCTGAAGCTTCATCTCCATCGCAGATTAATGTTCTAGAGAGCTCAGTTGCCATAACTTGAATTATTAATCCAATTCTTAATCTTAACATTTCTATGAACAACTGAGGTTCTGTACGAATAAACATTGCAAGATACACAAGTAGTTCATGTGTTAACATGGCTGTACTATCGTCTTCACCATAGGCTTCATGTATAAGTAGCCTTTAAAAAAAACATAGCCAGAGTGAAGCCTTTGAAAATGAAAAAAGTGAAAAAAAATAGTAGAATGAAACCCATTAGAAAAGAAAGAGAATGAAAAAAAAAACAAAAATGAAAAATATAATTTCTGAGGTCGGAAGTGAAGGGGATGAGTTTTTAAGGGTAAAAAAGGGTTTATTTCGATTTTTGGCAAAATTACAAGTCCTATGAAAAAAAAAAATAAATGGCAAAGTTGTAGGTAATAAAAAGACCTACAACTTTTGTAATTACACTTTTTTCACATAACCTCAAAAGTTATGTGAAAGTTTTAAATAAGCCAGTTTTTGTTTTTTTATTTTTATCTTTTACAAACATTTTTTTTTGCGAAATTATGTGAAATCTTACCTTTTTATGTCCCAAACACACTGTTTTTTTTTTATTTAACATATTTATTTTTTCACCTTGCTCTGACTAAATATCGAAAGCTTTTTCGATATTTAATTATTAATCGAAAATTCTCCCGTCAAAATATCTGCTTTAAAAAAAAATGGTGGGCTTTTCGTTCGCTTAAATTTCTACTTTTTGATGGAGTAAAAAAATATACATTACTATGGTAAATGTTCTCAGAAAATGCAAACAAAAACGAAAAAAAACTCGAAATCGATTTTTTTATCATACAATGTACAATTTTGAGTTATTTATTAAAATGTATAATTTAATTACTCGAAAAACGTAAGATTTCAGATTACATTGATAAACAAAAAATTGCAAATCGAAATATACTACTATAATTTACAACCATATTTATGTACATAATGATTTAAAAAAAAATCGGATTCGAGTTTTTTTCGTTTCTTTGCATTTTCTAAGAAAAATTACCATAGTAATCTATGTTTTTTTAGATATTTAAACGAACAAAAAGCCCACCGACTTTATTAAAAAAGCAGATATTTTGACGGGAGAATTTTCGATTGAAAATTAGGGTGCTTTTTCGATATTAAGCCAAAATAAGGTAAGAAAATAAATATTTTAAACCAAAAAAATTACAGTGTGTTTGGGACATAAAAAGGTAAGTTTTAACCAAATTTCGTGAAAAAAAAAATTGTAAAAGATAAAAATAAAAAACCAAAACTTGGTGATTTAAATTTTTTACATAAATGTTGGGGTTACATGAAAAAAGTGTAAATACAAAAGTTGTAGGTCTTTTTATTACCTACAACTTTGCTATTTAACTTTTTTCCATAGGAGTTATTTTGCCGAAAATCGAGATATACCGTTTTTTACCCTTAAAAACTCACCCTCTTCTTCTTCCCGACCCCAGATTGCCCGTAATAGTTATTAACCTAACAAGTGCGGAAAGTGGTACTTTTCCGCACGCGACGGCAGTGCGTGTTAGGTACAACATTTTTTCTACTAGCGTGTAGTGGAAAGCAGCACTTTTCCGCACGCAATTTAGTTTGGAAAGTGTCACTTTTCCGCACTAGTGCGGAAAAGTAAACCCTTGCAAATTTCCCACTTAAACAGTTACTTAAAATGTTTTTAATTCTGAAGTTTGACTTAGTATAATTCTATTATTGGCATAGTATTCTTTTATTTGTTCAAATTAGGTGTAAAATCAACGAAATATTCACTAAAAATTAATATTGTTTTAAAAACATTGTTTCAAACATCCTGGTATATATTAAACTTGCTTGTCAGATTTTTAGTTTTGACCGGTGCCGGTGTCCATATTATAAAAGATCAAAATCATTATAAGTCATCGATAATTAAAAGTGTCTTTAGTACATTCTGATCACTATCGTCGATTTTGAATAAAAAACGTTTCCCATGGAGTCTTCTGACGAGGAATTACCTGAATTCATTTTCAAATCAGCCGAAATAGCAAATTTAGATTTGTTGCCGTCCAAGTCGAGGCACAGGTACGAGAAAGAATATACAGCAATTTACAAGAAGAAGTTTTTATGGCATATTTCGCGGAACTTGCTAAAACATGTAAACCCAATACCTTATGGTCAAGGTATTCCATGTTAAAAAGTGTCATTAAGATCGAAAAGAACATGGATTTAAGCAAATATTTCAAAGTTACATCATTTTTGAAGAAGCAAAATGTGTACGACGACCGGTTCAATTGCACCTCAACGGCAATCTCCAACTCCGCAACTTACCCATAACAACTTGCCTCTGCGATTCATTTGCAAAATGCTACCAACTGTTCTTTTACGATTAATGTTGTTAATAATAATAAGTAGTAATGGTAAAAATAAATATTATCTAATGGTTGTTTAGTTTGTTTTTTCCACACACTCGTAGAAAATAATTTTTCTTTTCATTTCTGTTTTATTCTCTTCCTTTTCCAATGGGTTTCATGCTACTATTACTTTTTTTAGTTTCAAAAATTATCGATCCTGGTCTAATATATAAATTATCAGATGTGCATGAACAAATTGTTAAAAATATTGGATACGTAAAACAACGCACAAGAAATAGTCTGTAACCAGAATTCTTTGACCAAGAACTTGTTTAGTATAATAGTAGCTAAACCTTATTTTTCTGCATAAAATATATTTTGTTTCTTGATATATAGCATACCATTCTGCCCTACCTTAATTCACTTTCTGGTAGTGGTGCCGTAATAGTGTGTTCATTATTTGGAGGCATGCCCACCGTTATCTGTTTCTGCCTTACTAATAAATCTGTCACTGATTTTGCTAAATCTTCTACTCTTTTACCTAACATTCCGGCAGTATGTCTAACAAGACCCCACATTTTTTGTTGACAAGCCTTCTCATAAAGCCCTAGAACAATAAAAAAAACGTAATTTTTTGGTAAAATACCGGGTCGAGCCTTTTCAATGATTTTATGGTATTATAAAAACTACAAGAGACATAGCAAATCTGATGACACAAGCTTGAGTTCGATTTTCGAAAAAATGCAACGGTAAAAAAAATCGCGGCTAACTTGATTTGTCTCGGAGATACTGGGCGTTTTTGTACGATTTCAGTACACCTTTTATTTCGATTGTTAATAGCGGCGTACTCAATTATTTTTTATCAGTAAGAGTTGTAAGGATATAACACAAATTTATATAGGACATCCTGTAAATTATTTAACTATTTATTTTAAAATAAAATAACCTTTTTATTAAGGCCACATACTTAATACTTATTTTCAAAGAAATTGGTTATTTGTAAAAAATTGAAGGTAGGCACACCTTGTATAAATTGGGTATCTACACTGCAATAAACTTATTTATTTTGAAGTTGATTTCTTTTAAAAAAATTATACATATTGTTAAATAACACAGGTACACAAAAAATGTGATGTGTGCTGGGTGTCGGACTAAGATTTTCTGGCGTTTTTTTTTTCGCTGAGCACGAATCTGAGGTCAAAATTGAGGGACAAAAATCGAGAAAACCCCAAAAATCCGACAGGGTACATTTACCGGCAGAAACCTGCTACCACGGAATGTTTGGACTACTAAATAAACTATAAGAGATACAAAAAATGTCATAGAAAAAAAAGAGAGCTTTTTAAATTGTCTATAAAAAGTTATATAAACATTTTTAATAAGATAAATAATAAAGGAAATATACCCGGAAATGAAAATTTGCCCCAAAATTTAAAATCCTTCGACTCCTAGATATGTTATTCAACTTGCACCTCGTAGTATCCTGAACTTTGCTAAAGGTATAGGAATTAATGGGTACTAACCAACGAAGGGTATTCACAAAAGATCTGTTTAAGTCGAAGTGAAGGAGGGCTACACTAGAGCCGACCCCGTTCATTAAAATACAATACAATACAATACTGGATCTGGCTAAGTTAGTGCATGTTCTCTTTTTTAATATTAGTAATGTGTTTTTCACTAAAAGAGACAGATCAGTAAAAACTTGCCAAGTTAATATTAACTTGATCTAATTTTAGATTTTGTTATTTTCAGAGGCTAAAATTTTTGGAAATTAATTTTACCTATATTTTACAGGAGTTTTTTTTATGGGATTTACATACTCTAGCCTAAATATTTTAACAAGCACATATCGCTCGTCTAGAGCAACAAAGGGACAAGTGCCTAATTTGTAATTTTAGGGTAGGACGAAAATATTAATTCGAAAATTATTATTCATCTGATTTTATTTAAAATTATTATGCGTTGGTAATTTTGTGAACAATAAGCTTTTAATTACACTAAATATGGTTGTTGGCACCTTGTGTCCAAACGTATTTAAAACAAGAAGGTATCGATTACTGTTTCCTTGCGCTTGTACCTTTTGCTCTTTATTTCAAACTTTTGGCACTTGGCAATTTCCTTAAAGGAACTAAGACTTGTTTTTTGGGAACAGAGATTTTTTTTAGTAATATTTTTTATGTACCACATTTTAATTAAATTTATTGATCGGAAAGTATATAATTTGGTTAAACGTCAGTGATTTACCAGTACCTACTTTTGCAAATTTAAACGTTTAATTCTGTAAATCTTGTAAAAGAACAAACAGTCATTATGTTCCAAGAATTGTTTATTGTAACATTAGTAAAAGCTCAAAAGTATATTTTGTATATCATACAGATTTAAAAAGATTTCCAGTAACAAGCACACAAAAAATTCTATTTTCTAAAAAAATATTTTAAATATTCTTCTAGAGAAGTAATCTTAATAAGATCAGTCTTTTAAATTAAAAAAGTGTTTTTTACTTTAGTGTACAGATTTTCTACACAAATTTTTATTTGTGGTCATGCCTTATTTTCTTAACAAGGGATTTGTATCATTTTTTAATTTTTCACCTTCTTCAAAATTTTAAGAGTAATCAGTGGCGTACCACAAATATCTGCTAAAATAGGCCGGTCAAATACCGTATGAACACCACTTGTGGAAATAAAAAAATCTGGCACATTAAAAATTGCCTTCTGACACAAAGCACAATGTGCCAAATTTCATTAAAATATCTAAAGTAGTATTATAGATATCATAATAAATGATTTATTTTAAAAAAATTACCACCCCATATCTCAAAAGTTAAGACGTTTAGAACATATGTTTATGTAATGTTTATTTCTAAAACCTAAAACTTGCCCTCAAATATTGACATTCAATTAGAAAACACCCTGTACATACCTTACTGAATAATGATTTTTATTTTTACAAAGGTACCCAACATAGTAGCGAAATATGTAGGAAATATATTTTCATATTTTAAATCAAATGGTTTATTAGCGATATAGCCGAATAAACCTAACGTTTTTACCTAAATACAAAGGGAAATAGGCGTCATCACACAGATATTATCTTCATGTTTGTTTTAACCCAAACTGTCCAAGACAATTGAATATAAGTAAAAATATAACACCGTTTCGTCCTTCACTATGTCGTTACAATACACAATAATCCCTTAAAAATCCAACATATTTTCACATGTAAGACGCAGAATTAGCGGCAAAGTGAAACTTAAATATATCAGTATCGGAAACAACTAATAAAACAAAGAAATTCCAAATAAAATGAAATCCTACTTGTATATAATTTTTTATATCGATGACATTTCGCATCCAAAGGTCACTTTGTGATATACACTAGTATAATATGTTGATAATGATGCGTCACTAATGTGAATGCAATGTTGTCACTGCATTTCGACGCAGCAATATCTATAAAAGTAAAATAATATTCACGCTGCCGGTATACTCCAAGCCGCGAAAGCGACCTCTGCTGGTACTCTTCGTGAACGTCAGTATACTGACGCAGCAATACAGGTGACGCAACAATGTCAGCGGGATGTATATATATATATATATATATATATATATATATATATATATATATATATATATATATATATATATATATATATATATATATATATATATATATATATATATATATATATATATATATATATATATATATACATAACTCCAGAATGGTAAAATAATAAAAACACGCTTAATATCTTAAAAAGAAAAAGCTAATTTTGTTCTTCAAAATTTATATTCTATACATAATTGTTGTTATTTTAAGTCAAACCGAGTTACAACAGCCTTAGCCCCAAAACGTGACCTGGTACCACTAGGAGCATACTTCGTATATTTTGTTATTATGATAAATTTGTTTCTTTTTTGGTATATTTTTGAGTTTTAAGTATATATATAATAAAAAAAACAAGTAATACTTATAAGGCTAATGACATTTTTTTATTTTAAAATATAAAAATCAGGTATATAAATACATACAAAACAGACACAGAAAAGATACAGACGTAGTACCTACATGAGTTGATAATTTTACATAGTTATCTAATCTATTCTAGAGCTTTTTTGAAGTGAAGTTTTGAAACGTCAGGATATAATGCTCGGCATTTACTTACAACTTGCAGGACATATTGCTTTTGTTCTTCATCTTTTGTAAGAAGTTGTTAAAGTCGGTTATTAATTTTACACCACGCTCAGCCATGTCATTAACTACTTTTAATGTTTTGACAATTTTTAATCCTTCTTGAAGTCATTATTTTGAGGCCAGGTGTTTGGATGTTGTCTAGGAAATCTGTTTTATATTAAATCGGTCAAAGAAGGTAAACGTTTCTCTGGTAAGTAAATCTTACCAATCCCCTCCATCAACTACCTCTTTAATTTTTCTTTACTAACTTTTGATTTACAACCCTAGCGTGCTCTGATGGTTCATCTAGCATTGAGCAATTTGTTAGCCATTAACAACTTTTTCATCATCTGTAATGGTGGGATCAAAAACGATAATCCCACCAACTCTGCATTCAAATACCACAAATGATCTGAAAATTTGGTCAGAGCTATTTCTGCAATGTCGTTGTCACATTCTTTTATAGTCTAACAGACTACAATACCTTAAATCTTGCTTTGGCGCAAGATAAGCTTTTGGAGCACTAAACCAAGCTTGACAATAAATTTAACTAGGAAAACAGAAATAGCACGCACAGAACTTCTCAGGACATCTTAAATTGACGACGAAAAAATGAATATTTTTAAGCAGTAATAGCCTTTGCCATCCACCTAGCGTGATGAATGGCTCCTGGAGTTCTAAACCCACAACATTGCCGTCTAGTGATCCAACAAATAGAGAACCAACTGCAATAGCTCCTTGTAGTCTTCTGGGGTGGCTCTCAGTTAATTTGGTCTTGAATTCAGCAGTAACATTTGCAATTACTTCTGGAGTTAGCTGCTTTGTATTAGATTGTCACTGATACCTTTCGTATTTTCCTTTGTCCATCTTGGGCCACGCAGTAAGGAATCTCTTAAAAGGATGAGGTCCAGTGGTTGATCCCTTTTTTTTGTGTCGAATACGCCTCTTAACAGAATTTCCAAGATATGGGGGACGGCAAGCTGGTATAACAATTCTCCTAACATTTTCTCCAATATGACGCATGCCCCAGTCTTCCGGTTAGATGCTGTCCTGTCGACATCGCCTTGACGGTGTTGGGAAGACCCCATTCATGTAGACTTCATATGCGGCTCGGCTTCCCTTCCCTTTTTCCAGGCTGCCTGTTCCTTTTCGCCATATGAAATAGCAATAGCTATTCGCTCACATTGCTCTTTTTTTTAAATAACCGGTAAAAGTTTACCGTCCCAATGGAAACCACGGGCTCTTTTTCAGGTATTTTCCCTTTATAAAAAATTTTTTAGTATATTGTTCTCTGAACATTTGCCTTCTATAATGTAATAAAGTTTTCGTTTTTTACCTTTGGGGGGGTCAAGGTTTAGTGCTTCTAGAGAAGCTATTAAAATTCTCGTGGCTTTTCTGTCGGATACTTTACATCGATCTAACAAAATCGACAGTTTCATGTTTAAAATCTCTTTAACGCCCCTTGAAAATGAAACTTTCATCCTCTTGCCCCAGATGGTCCTGATCTTTAGGGATGTCCATTTCCTCCAAGCTTCAAGTTCCTGGTGGATGCTGCCCTTTCCGTTCCTTTTTTCTTCTTCTTGAACCGTTTCATCATCCGTCTCAAGAAGCAAAAAAAGAAGAGAAAAAAATATAAAACTTGTCGTTTTAGCAGAAGAGTAATAATACATAGGTACTAAATTACCTACTCTAATTATTAATAAGTATTATTTAAAAATATCTATAATCTATTATTTATCTATTTTTAGAATATTATTAATTAAAAAAAAAAAATCACCAATATCAAAAATTCTTTCTTGGATTTGTCGGTTCATTTTTGCAAGTTCCTTTTTCGCCTTGATTTCTTCAGCTCGAGACAACTTGAGATCCACTCCAGTCATGGAACCTGGGCGGCCCTTCTGCCTCTGTTTTACGAGAAACGCCTTATCTTTCTTCCGATTTCATCAGAGCCAAGGCATCTTGTTGAGCAATATCAAAGAGATCGTCCAACTTTTTTAACAACACTCGGCGTGAAGTTTTTCTAGCTTAGTAATTGCATCTTGCTCATGTTTAGTCGGGAAATTTGAGCTTTCTCCCAAAATGAACACTTCTCGTATGGCAAGTTTTGCTGATTCTCTCACAGTTAATTTCACAGTATAAGTAAATTATAAAATAAAGCACACAAAACTTGACGATTTGAGGGTAGTTTACAACCGGTGATCTGGTGAATGGGATAGCCTACAAGAAATATTTTATCCTTGGTCCGGCTTTGTACACCTGATGTGATGCCATTCCAGAGTTTAATAGAAAAAAACAGTTAAAATATATTACAAACTTTAATTTCAATAAAATGTTTTCAAATGTATTTTAAAATAAAAACTATAATAGTTATAAAAACAATAACACACTTGGAAAATTAAAAAAAACAAAAACGTTAAAATATCTTCATCTAGATAATTGTTCGATCTTACCAGCTCAAAGGCTCGTTAGAAACTAAACTGAATAAATGAGAAAGGTCGGTTGTACGCTGAGTAAAATCACCATCACCTCCTTTTTACCTGTCAAACGGGTCTTTCTTTGGTAAACTAGTCAGGTAATGCCCATATAATAAAAGATTAAATTTGAACAAAAGGTTCTTTATGTTTGAAAATTGAGTTCCAAAAATACTTTTTAACAAAGAAAATATTAAATCCGAGATACATAATGTAAAAAAACCCGTAAAATTCTCAGAATACTCCCAAACGAGCCCTACTGGTACCTGGTTACGTTTTTGGGGTCAAAGGCTTTGTAACTCCGTTTGACTTAAAATATCAACAATTATGTATAGAATATAAATTTTAAAGAACAATATTAGCTATCTTTTGAGATATTAAGCGTGTTTTTATTAGTTACCGTTCTTGAGTTATGGCTTATTATGTCAGCTTTTGGCCAAAATTGGATTTTTTCAAACTTTGAGCGACGAGCGGCACGGGTTAACGTCGTTTAATCGAGCTCAAATTTCGGCTATCTCAATATCTGAAAGAGGAATCGTTTTGTGGGGTCCAGACGAACAAAATTCTGACATCGATTTTTTGTCACCTCTAATATATATATATATATATATATATATATATATATATATATATATATATATATATATATATATATATATATATATATATATATATATATATATATATATATATATATATATATATATATATATATATATATATATATATATATATATATATATATATATATATATATATATATATATATATATATATATATATATATATATATATATATATATATATATATGTTATTAATACTATCGATGCTATACACACTTTATAACTATTTTATAAAAATTACTCACCTCTGTATCAGCGTACTGTTGTGTTTCGCTTTGAGTTCTGTGTCTAGATACACTTATAAGAGGCAAATCTTTTTTCTTCTCTAATACTGTTGGAGATAATCGTGCTTTCTTGCCTAGTTTATCTAATGTTGGATATTTTCCATCGCCAAAGCTACTATCAAAGTTTTCCACATTTGATGAAAAAAATATAGATCCGCGACGTTCTAAAGTAGCATTACTTTCCATTCCCAAGGTTTCGGCTATAAACAAATAATATAATTATTTTTTGATGCATTTTTGATAACTAAGACAAAAGAAGGGACATATGCATTTTATAGTACCGAGCAAATTATCAGTACCATCTTTTAAAAAGAAGTGCATAGAACATAGAAGACCAAAATTTATACAGAAGTTAGCTTTTTCCTATTTCCATAAAGACAAACCTAGCCACATTTTCTTTTCGAGTAAAAAAATGAATTGTAATTTAATTGCGGTACTGTCTATAGGACTTGTATTCAGAATCAAAAAACAAAAAAAAACGAATTTAAAAAACGGATTACTAAACTACAAATTTTGTTCTTCAACTTGCATATCTTCAGTTTTCATATAAATTTACCATTCTTCAATGTTTATATAAATTTACGAAAATTGTAAAAGCGGCTCCGAATATTGCTCTGAATGCGCGATCTCGCTCTTGGCGAAAGTAGTGGGGGTCACTGCAGGTTCTCCTCGGTAGCGTAGTGGTGAGAGTCTCGGCTCGCCACGCCGGCGATCGGGGTTCAATTCCCAGCCGGGGAGACATATTTAGGTCGTAGTTATTTAAAATAACGATCGTGGTGGCACAACCGCGTTGTCTAAAAGGTGCTGTAAAATGCAATATTTGCATGTTTCAGTGCTTGGACAGTGTTGACGGAACTGGGGAAATGATGGGTTAAACATCAAAAAACCCGGCACTCACTGTGGTACTTAGGAGTATATATGTATATGTAGAGTATATAGTATATATGTATATAATAATCCTTCGTAAGCTGTCATAAAGACAAA
>JAHBCN010001586.1:0-62500 GCA_019359885.1 Listronotus oregonensis | reverse complement strand
CAATCATTTTATGGGTTGGGTCTTTTGATAGTTTTGAGAATTTTGTCCAATTTTTTTTTGGTCACAACATTACATTTTTAGCATAAACCCGTTAGATCGATATTCATTTTTTTTATTTTAAGTTTGATAGAAAGCCCAGTTTTTCCATTGTAGTTACAGATACATTTAGACCCTTAAAAAAACAAAAATAAAGGGAGTCAGCCCAATATTTTGGGGACTTGAACCATTTTTTTTGCCTGTCGCTGGGTTTGCTGGTTGTTTAAGACTTATTGTTATTTCCATTGCCAGAAAAAAATAATTTATTTAACAGGGGTTTGGGGTAAATTGTAATTAGATATTTTTTAATCATTTAGATTTGTTTTTTGAAACAAGGGTGACTTATTCTCATTATTCTGTCCTAAGACCCAAAACCTATTGATTTTTTGTTATAGGAGATAAGATGAGTATTATATATCAGTAAAAACATTTATGAGGAGGAAGAAAATGCTGTGGAGGTCCTTGACATGCCTTCTAATTGTAAGATAAACGAAAATACTGACGAGAAGTTTAAAAAAATAAATATGCGTAATTAGAAGCAATAAAAAAACTCCATGGACAGACAGGAAAAAGGAAATAGTAAAAACGTTTTTCAAATCACATTTCAGGGAGAAAAGACCACCAAAGCGTGACGAATGCGAGAAACTTATTTCAATGAATCAGAATATTCTACCAAATAAAAACTGTTTAAAAAATTAAAGTGTTTGTGCAAAATGTCTATCAAGAAAAATATAAAGAGATAAAAGAGCTTTTTCTGTTTTATGTTTTTTTTTAAATTTTTATGTTACCTAACATTAACTGGTAATAATAGTTATTAGTAACTAATTATTATTAGTTACTTTTTATTATTAGGTGACCTACAATATTTTTTTTCCTTTTTTGTATTCTTCATTTCGTTTTAAAATAAAGGCAGCCTACTTTATACCTGCGTCTGTTTTCTATACTATTTATTTAATATTATAGTCTTGTCTAAGTATTTCCAAACCAAATGTTCAGAAAAATACCCTAAAATTGACATTTTTGAGTTCTAAAGGAGACTTATTTTAAAAACGCATTATTTCGACTGGTTATACAGTTATCATCAGATACATACAAAAAAATATTAATTTAAATAAAAACAAACAAATACTTAACTATATATTTATTCGTTTGGGTTAAAATGCATTATATATTTCATTGTTACTAGACTTATGAATTACTTTGTGGAAGACAACTTTATTTGTCTTTGTATGTTTATTTGTTTATTTGTCTATGATAAAACATATTTTTACCACAAAAAATTTTGTCAACCATTACCATTATGTAACACTTTTTAAAAGTTGAGATATAGCATTCTAAAGATGACCTTTTTTCTCTAAAATTCAGAAATCCAATATCTCTTAAAGCCTAGAGTGTTATGCACATTCGGAAAGCTGAAAAATTATAAACGACTTAATAGCAAAAAATTGCAATTAAGCCCATTTTTGGATAGTTGGCGTTTATCAGAATGGATGTCACTGGGTAGATTTTAAAAAGTTAAGTAAACTGAAATAAAAGAAAAACCGTCTTTATCTATATTAAGTAATCATTAAAAGACGGAAAATAGGCGACTGTTTTTATCTTGAAAACAATTGAACCAAAGATGGAAATATCATGTATCAAGTTATATCAAATTTAGCGTAGTAGTAGTAGTAGAATCTAAAAATAAATTCAAATTTAGGGTCTCATTCCTGTATACCTAACAAATATTTTTCTAAAATAGAGCTTACGTAAAGGTTATCATAAGAACGAAATTCCTAACCACATTGATGTAGGACTTATAGACCTATATACAAGCACTTATAGTCTGTCTCAAAGTATATCGTTATGGCTTTTGACGGACCATACCCCAATAAACCTTTAACGATTTTATTACCTATTGTTATTGGGTAAACCCATTTGTTCATAAGGGCAGGGGTGGGCTAGGTATTTTTGAGTATTAACCATTAGGCATATAAATATTTTGGCTAATATTTTAGTGGCAGTGTTGAATAACCGTTTTTACTGTGCGTAGAGGTCTAATTAAACAAGAAGCTTTAAAAGAAACCTGTTTACTTACAAAAACTCGATCGATAAGGAATATTATTATTAGTAAAGAATTGAACAAAACAAAAACACGTAGTTATTTTCAATCTCACCGTAAACAGATCCATAATTTACCTTGACGAAACATGGTAAGATACACACGACACAGTATCCAAAGGATGGGTTGATTCCAGTCAAAACTTTCAGACGAAAGCACTTTCAAATAAAGGAAAACGCATTACCATAATACACGCTGGTTCAATAGACGGATTTGTCTCAATCTGCTTGCTGTTGTCTGCAAAGAATATTAAGGATTCTAGCTTGGATTATCATGAGAATACAAGTGCAGAACTTTTTAAAAACTGGTTTCAAAATTATCTTTTAAAAAATATTCCAAACAACAGTGTTATTGTCATGGATAACGCAAGCTACCACAGCCCTCTACTATACAAAGCACCAGCTTCATCAAGTTCAAAACTGAAATCCAGGAATATTTGTTAGAAAATGATATTTATTTTGAATTCAGTTTCAAAAAAACGCATCTTTTGGAAGTCCTAAATTCATATGCAATTAAAAAACAATATGTATGTGATAATTTGGCTGAACAGGCTGGGCAAACTGTCTTACGGCTTCCTCCGTATCACTGTATGTTTAACCCCATAGAGCATTTGTGGAACCAAGTAAAATCAAAGATCAGAGCAGAAAATGTTACACCTACTTTAAGTCCAGTGTTATAAATTTGATAAAAAATGTAATTACTTAATTACTAACATACCAGGTGAGAGCTGGAAAAATTCACTACAGAAATTGAGGACTCTTACATTTCTATCCAAAACAAAATAAATCCTATTGTAATTAATCTCAATGATGACTTTGATAGTAAAACAAAATTAGATTTAGATATTTAGATTAAAAATGTAATTTTGTATAGATAATGCAGTTATAAATTTATGAAAACTTTGCATATATTTAATTTCCTAATGTAATTTTAAGATTATACTTACCTAAATAAACAATAAATTATAAATCTTTATATTATTAAAGTCCGTCCCTAATGTTCTGTCCTTTAATACCTACCGATCCGCAGTTTTATTGCTGTCGGCAGGTATAATCCATAAATGAAGGCAACAGCTAACACGGTATACTTTGAGACAGACTATACCTGCTAACCCTGTATATGAAAAAAATGATTTGGGTAATTTCATCGTAAGTTTTTATGTTAGCCCTCGTATTTAAATCTAATTGTTAAATATATTTGGAAATATTACGAAAAAAGAAAATGACTATTTATCTTTTAATACCCTGCATTTGCTAAGCCATTAATAATATGTATTTGGATAAACAAATCTCATATGATCAATACTTCTTCCGTAAGCGGATTTACTATTGTTACTTGCAATCTAAAACCTAAGAAATAAGTTAACTAAAATATGGAATGCTTATTTCATAAAAAACAGTAATAATAAGTACGGCAACATCGCAGGAGTCAGGATAATCGGTATTAAGTACAAATATATACTAAAGGAGTTAAAATTGTATGGAAAAAGTATGGAGGTAAGATTGATGTTAAATGTGTAAAAAACGTATAAGTTAAAATTCATTAAAAATAAATTGTGAGTTAACCGCTGGGTTAAAAAAGGTTTTTCTTAGAATTATTCACAAAGAAATATATAAAAAACGCAGGCATTCAGGTGGATGCAGAATTACACCTTAATGTACGGAGTCAGAAATGATAGGCGGATGTAAATATAATATATATATATATATATATATATATATATATATATATATATATATATATATATATATATATATATATATATATATATATATATATATATATATATATATATATATATATATATATATATATATATATATATATATATATATATATATATATTTATATATATATATATATATATATATATATATATATATATATATATATATATATATATATATATATATATATATATATATGTATACATATATGTGTGAGTGTGTGTATGTACAGGGTGTCCAGATTTTGTTGTAATTGCAGGGTATCTCAGTTATTAGTAGAGATTGAGACTTGCGGTATTCGCAGAGTGTCTCTACTTTTTGGTAAAACAAAAGATGTCATAAAAATATTTTTAATGGCTTTGTTCATTTGCTGTATAAAATTATTTAATAAATGCATTGGAGGGCAACTTGGCGCCACGTTGTTGAGTGACGAAGAGTTTTCCAAACTGACGTACAGCCAGTCACATAGACTAATAACCTTGTGATTTTCCAAACTGAATTAAATCAAAAGAAGAATTGCTAGCAAAAAAGGGAAAATAAATTACAAGTGGCTTACGGTAGCTTGCACAAACGATTTTTACGAACCCTTAGCACAAGGTAATCCTTAAAATGGCCAAACAAGCACTGTGATTTGCTACATTGGAGTTTTAAGGACTACTTAACGCTAAGGGTCCCTTAAAATGGTTGGTGCAACCGGCCATTAGAAACTAGTTAACTTAGTAAAACATTATTTCTTTTTTATGTCGTCCAGTTAAAAAATATTCCATTACCCGTTTATTATACTTTAGGAAAACTTTTTAAAGATGCCCAATGAAAAACATTATTTCTTTTTTATGTCGTCCAGTTAAAAAATATTTCATTACCCCCTTATTATACTTTAGGAAAACTTTTTTAAGATGCCTCAATGAATGTACACGGAGAAGAAAAAATAATTCCCCATTTTCTCGCTCGAAAGCATCCGCGAAGACCTAAGAATTGCGCCACAAATGAAAACTGTACAGATTTATTTACAGCTTTGGGTACTTTCAGATCTTCAGTTATTGGACTATGTGGACTATTTATGGAAGTCTTTTACATTTGACAATTTTGTTTAGTTCGGGTAAGTTTAAGTTATTTTTATTAGTATTGAAAAAAACCCACCAAAATAATATTTTTTAGAGTATGGATAAAGGTGATTATTGTATCTCAAATTCACGAAAGCTTCTAAACCCACCTCAGATCTGTAATGTGTCGAAGGTATGAAAACATAAACTAAAAAATTTATTATTATTAAAATTTTGAAACTTCCTTTAGTACGGTCCTAAATTCTTAATTCAGCTAACCAAAACTTAAATCTGAAAAACAAAATTTACTAATATGTAGGAATATTCGTATTGTGCGTCCTTAAGTTTATTTTAAGCAATACACTTCTGCATAAACAATAAAATATCTCCAACTGACATACAATCACACAAACTTCTTCCAGGTTAATACCGATGCAGAATTACAAATGGCAATATGAAGTGAAAAATAAATATTGCGTGTTCCTTCCTATTTTTAGGATGGTAATGCACTCACACCTAGTTAAACAAAAATATATAAAGTCCTTAAAAATTTATCGGCAACATTAAACTTAGCTACCTAAATATAATCATAGTACCATGCATTACCATACCTAAGAAATGTTGTGTAGCCACAATAGTGGTGGTTGGCCTTCCTAAGAGATTACGCCAACTCATAGTTAAAAAGGCAAGATGTGCCGTCAGCTTGTCGGCCAGCAATGCCATGTCGTAACTTGTGTAGTATTCATTCATATCAATATTCTACACGTCATGAAGCAAGCAGACATGCAACAAAAATAACTTCGGTGTTAGTTTATTAATAACAACATACTTTACGATCTAAATTTAATAAAAATATTAGACAGAAATTTCAACTTTTCTTCCCATTTTAATGCAATACTAGAATGTAATTTTAAAATTTAATAACAAATTCCTAATTTTTCCAGATTTCTTCTAACGTTTAATGGAATTCTTATAAAAACTTTATTTTTTTAAAGTTATATTTTCAGTATATAAAAAAATAAATAAAAAGACAGTTTTTTTTTACTTTTTACATAAATTATAACAACTCTATTATTTTGTTAGCATATATTGTTTATTGTAAGTCGTATTAAACAAGATTATCTTCGATACTACATGCTCTATTACTTTAGAGTTATGATTAACCTTTAAAATGACCAAATATATTTTTTTTTAAATACAAAAAAATAAGTATTTATTAACCGTGCCTGCCGTCACTTAACATTGTTAATCTCATGGAAAGCGGTGTTGGCAGTGTCACTAATCACTATACCAACATACCAAACTTGTGAGTAAAAAATTACTTTTTTGGTGGCGTCAAATGTATATATCTCAATTAATTATATTTAATATTTATCTTGACCATACCTCATACAAAATGACCACAATGGCATTATCTATTCCCGCCCTCTTCGGTTAAGTGTATCTTTATAAATTCCAAATTTGTAAAAAAGCAATATATTAATAAATAAAGCTAAGTTTCATTTTAAATTGACATATTTAAACGGAATCAAACTGTAAACTAAATATTAATTTCGTGTTTTTTTTTTTTTTTTTTGTTAAAGGATTTACTGCGCACTCAGCTACCGCTAACCATTGTACGCAGATCCCATTAAGAGAGGAACAGCCTTTAAGGTATCACTACCTTGTCCAGTCCGATGCTATGTCCCAAATATAATATTAGTCCCATGTCCTGTCCTGACAAGTTCAGTGATTCTGGCTCTATTCTGTAGGTTCCAAAGATGATCTCTCGTATACTCTTCAGACCCCTATATTCCTTAATCCCGTAAAAGGGGGTTTCACCCTCATTACCACACCATCTACAGATATTATCTGATACTAGACCCAATCTAAGTAGGTGTATTTTGGTATAACAGTGCCCAGATAGCAAGCCTGTGACAGTTCTGAACTGATTCTTTTCCTTGCCTAGAAATCTCGCTGCAAGTTCCTGTGAAGGCTCTTCAAGTATTGCTCTGAAATGCATTATCCTTGTTTCCGACATCCATAGTTTCTTAAACTTTCTCTTGGTCCAATCTTCGGCCTACCGCTTGAAAATACCATCGGACATACCTGGGGGGCAGGGTACTGTCAAGTTTGGGTTATGGCTACTCGCTACCGCCCGATTATCTGGAGGCCTCGTTACCTTTGATACCTGTATGTTCTGGTACCCATACCAAATTGACAGAATTAGACTTTGCTAGTGTGTTCTCCAAACAGGCCTTAGCTAGTTAAGACTCAATTGTTACCCTACCTAACAATTGTAAAGCTGTTCTTGATTCAGATGTACAGATGTCAGTGCCTGTAATGCTTGCCTAAAATTTATCTTGCATACACCTCCGGTTGAAATACTGTTGGATGTTCTCCACAGGCAAAGGCTAACCCTGTCCTCGGATTGTCACTCCAGTCTTGCTCCAGTCCCATTTCTATTTTTAGACCCATCTGCGTACCAGCCAAGTCATCTGAGAGTAAGAATGTTTTCTATTTGGTCTCCCCACTCGCTCCTATCCGGGATTTTTGTTTTATACTTTCTGTGGAAGTGGTAGGCTTTTACTATGAGATCTAAGTTCTCAGGTCGGGAAATGTTATTTCTTCCCACATCCGCACTGACGCATGACCATAATATGTCTTCTTTCTCCAGTTCCCAACTGATTAGCCCTAAAGGCCGTCCTAATAGCCTCTTCTTTAACTTTGATGACGGAGGGTTCTAAGCAGAACAGATAGCTTAGGGCCATAGTAGGAGTCGTCCAAATTGCTTCTGCCTTTGTTATGATGCATAAGCCAGGTGTGGGATCATAATGGCCTTGTAGATCCAATTGACCACTCTCAGCTTAAGACCCCAGTTTTTACCTTTCAACCTCTGACATAGCTATTTTTAGCTTTCTCTGTTTGTACACGGATTTGTTTATTCCATCCGAGGTTTTTGTCACAATAGAAGGTGACTCCCAGGTAGCGAACCCGGTCCCTCATCCTGTATTTGAAGTGATTTAATTATAATCCTTCTCTTTTAGTACTATCTCCGCTTTCCTAGGGTTCACCCTTAAGAAACGTAGAGTGCACTATTCTTGAATTATGTTAAGTGCTTCTTGCATCTTATTTCCTAGGGTTGGCGCGTCACCTTCTATTGCTATGCAAATATCATCGGAGAATCCCACCACTATTACGACCCATGTTTTCTAGGATTGGATAGCAGGCTGTCCACAACAGAGGAAACACAGGAGTAGTGATAAAACTCTCCCCTGCGGACATCCTCTGTCGACCGTTGCCTTGATGCTTGTCCCTGCTAACGCGACTGTGCCATTTTTATTGTAGCATGCTATTTATGCAGTCAACTAGAGTGTAGTTTAGTGTAGTTAAAAATTACTTAAAAGCCCTTAGATGTTTTACATATGGCATCAAAGGAGGTATTATCAAAAGCCCTTTCAATGTCTAAGAACGCTCAAAGTAACTCAGTTTTCCTGCTTAACGTCTCATCAATATCGCCCACTAGGGCGTGAAGGGCTGTTTCAGTGGATTTTCCGGGTCGATACACATGTAGTAGTTAGTAACTTATTTCTCATGCACCGATCAATAACCTCCAGCGTTTTGAGCAGGAAAGAGGTAAGAATGATTGATCTCGTGGTTAGATGTTATGCCTATACACCAATGTTTACCGCATTTTTTATAATACAAAATATGTATCTGTGTACCGTATCAATTAACAAATAAAGACAATGATTTTAGTGGTATTGGATTCTATGACTAGTTTGAATGACATATTTACGGCCGAGTGATAATCGCGTTGTTAAATTTAGCAATGGACTTAGTAATTGTTAAAAGTTAACAACGGTTTAGAATGTTTAACAAAACGTCATTGTCAGTGTTAATCAATGATTTTAGTAGGCAACCTGTCAAAATCTGACATTTTGTTAAACATTCTAAACCGTTGTTAACTTTTAACAATTGCTAAGTTAACAACGGTTTAGAATGTTTAACAAAATGTCAGATTTTAACAGGTTGCCTAGTATTGAATAACACTGACAATGACGTTTTGTTAAACATTCTAAACCGTTGTTAACTTTTAACAATTGCTAAGTCCATTGCTAAATTTAACAACGCGATCATCACTCGGCCGTTAGCTAAATAACTGCACAGTTGGGATTTAAGTAAAGCCGTCATATTTTGTGGCTTAGTTACAATTTACTCTTAGACAAAATTAAAAAATGCTTAAAAATGTTAAACTTATTAACTCTTTAAAGGATTAGGTTAAATCAGTAAACATGATTATGGAAGGGATAATTAAGAAGAAACTATTAATATAAGCTGAAGAACCTCTTATTTTTTTTACGTAATAAGACCAAAAAAAAAAAAAATAAACAAATTTTTTTTTCTGGCCAACTGTATGTACTGAAGCATATTTAAAAACAATCAACATAATTTAAATATTCATTGAGATGATATCTAAATTCTATCTGGCTGTTTTTCTGTATTTGTTTTTAGAGCACATCAAAAACCACACACACTCCCGCCTCATTCGAGTTAAATAACTGCACAAACCCCACACTGTTAATAAAGCAAAATAAATACCTAAATGTAACCTCCTGCATAATATTGTAACCAGCGGTCGACCTAGCATATTTTGCCAACTAGACTTGAGAAAATTAATCTCACTCTTGCAAATGTCTATCATCAGTTCATAATCAGAAGCAATGTAATTGTGGGACATGTCGGTAAACTAAAGCAAAAAAGGCAATTAAAATATGTAAATTATTTTAATGTCTTCATTATATGTTAAGAACGCAAAGGAAGTAGGTGTCTTTAAAATTGGCTTGAAATAGTTAAAACAAAGTTGCAAATGTAGTAAAAAGCTAGCAATCCCCATCATGTTTAGCAAGGTTTTATTTCATATGATGAAGCATCCTGTAAACTGCTGGGCATGACCAATCCAGGTAGCTTTAGCGGCTCTTAAACAAGAAGTATCTAACAAAAATATCTAATCCAAACAAAAGTATCTAATTATAACATGTGTATGAGTCCATGTGCAAGATTTTCTTTGGATTACACCATTGGTTATTTGCATAAATCATCGATTACAATCGCTGTGCAAGTGAATAAAAATTATAGAAGACTACTAATGCTTCTGCGACAGAAAATTAATGATAACTGTCTGGCAGAGAAACTACCAATGATTGTGCATCTAAAATGATAGGTTATTTATTAACTACATCTCATCATCAAAAGTTTGCATACTGTACTGTACTGATTTTTATTACTTTTTCTTAAAAATCAAAGAAAATAAAAAATGGAGAACTTTCACTTTTCACTTCTACACTAAAGCATACTCAGCCCTAGCTCAAAAAGTTCACGAAATTGACCAATTAAATCTAACGGTGTAAAAAAGCATGTTAACTAATTTTTATTGTGTTTAATTTAACGTATACAGGAAATTTTCCTAAAAATCAATAAAAAACGGAATTCTTAAGAAGCTTATTATAACCAATATTTTGTAAAAATGGAAATTTAATTTATTAGTTGCATATTTACGATTTTGATCCGAACGTTGGTACACACAGATATGGTTACTTACCTGTGGAGTAAAAGCAAAAATCCTGTCACCAAGAGAATATAATTTACTAGTGCTTAAGATGCCAACATCTCTTGACTTTCTTCCAGTTAGACCTAACTTTTTATTTCTGCCTAAATAGGTGTAAAGATGCGACAAAACTCGTGCTGGCTGAACCTACAAACAAACAATTAAAATAATGTAGGTTACGCTTAGTGCTGCAACATTATTAATTATAATAGGGTTTACCTCAATTGGCGCCACTTCGGCAACAGTTTGGACAACTATATCGTGCTCAGCCAACTTGTTCCTTATTTCAGCATCTTCAGCCAAAATTACTACTTGAACTACAACATCTGGTTTTTTCTCTGAGCAAAGTCTGCGGTTCAAGGGATCAAGTTCTCCCGGTGCTAGAAATTTCTAAAAGGATAAATACAAATAAGTAACATCTACTGTAAAAACTAATATAGATATTGTAACAACTAACATACTAAAAAAATGTTTAAAAATGGAATATGTTATATAAACATAATATATCTAATTATATTACAATATTCAGGTTTACAATAATTTGCCAGTACCTCTTAAACCAAGAGCAGAAAGTTATAATTAAGTGAATATGAGTGGAAAAAACGTTAAAAACAAGCTAAGATCAGGTAACACCGGTTGTTGTGTTGTGTTATAATACAATAAAACTGAGTCACATATAAAATTTTATTCGTTTCCATCAAAACCTTATTTAATAGAACGCCGATAAAAGTGGGTAAAAGCTGTGAATCGTATTAAGTAAGTGTATCTGCGTTGACAATAAATATACAATGTGTACATAATGTACGGAACAAATTCAATTTTACTTGTTCAAAGTGTTGTTGTTGTTTCTTTGTTTATGGCCCAGGTCCCCAAGGGTCCAATTGCCAGTACGTCCCTCTCTCTGAGGGGGTTGTATTCTGTGTGGGAGTCAACATTTTTTTTTCTAAAATGTAACTTACGTTACGTTCATATATACCAGTACTCTTAGTTTATAATATATATTTTAATTCAAAAATGTTACAACTTAGGGAAAAATGTACAACTATTACATTTTTTAACACTTATTACTTCACTTAAAAAACTAAAAGATGATGTGACTTACATTACACTGACATGTTTTAAAAACACACACCTTAATAAAATAAAAACTCCTAATAAAAACAAATATCGAAAAAATAAAAAGTATTTAAAACAAGTAAATATACTCGGCATTGTCCTAATTAACCAAGAAGATCAAAAATGTAACAAAATATATTGACCGACCATGTTATTACACTTTCTTAAACCAATTACATAGTTTCACTGTATAAGCATAATCCAAAAGTGATCTAGATATTGCTTTAAAATATTAAGAATAACCTTATTTCCCAAAAAGAGTTTAAAACGGTTTACAGTAATATTTATCATTCATACTAACTTCATTAAGCTTCCTGAAGTCAGGTACAATGCTTTACTTTTGCTTTTTAAAAATATCTACTATTTTGAAATTAAGCTTGTCTATTCTAATTTAGAATTTTAAATTCACATTACCGCCTAATAACACGTATGAGCTAATTTTCTAGACATTTGCTAATTAGCAATAATGTAATAAACTAAATGAATTATAACTGCCTAAATATCCAATGAAATCGGAAGCTATGACAGCACGCTGCCATGGGCTGTTCATAATTTGTTAGGGCGTTTAGCTGCCTATGCAGTGTAGCGATTGGAAGACAATGGAAGAGGTCAAGCAAGCCTAGAGTGCTGCCATAACCAAAAATTTTTAAAAACAGAACGCGAAAAAAAATAGTAAAGTGTTAATTTAGAAGTTGTTGTCAATGTCAATACCACTAAAAATAATTCATTAATAATTATATAGTACTGTTCCACAACACCTCATATAAATACACGAATTTCCGTTTATTATCTTTTTAATTACAATCAAGCAACAGTGGATGATACTTGTTAATATATTTGCCACTGCCTTTAAATTAAAGTACAACATTCAAATTAAAGTGATTTTGCGAAGAGTTATGTCGCCTTTTATAGAAATATGTAAAAGAGTCATAGAGTATAGAATTAGCTAGAAAAATTTTAATGAATAATACGGGACAGTAACGAAAATGTAAAATAGGCGACTCCGGAACTTTCACGACCCTTCACGATAGTCGTCGGAATAGAAAAAAACTAAGGTAATTTATTAAAATAAACTATTAAGCTAAATTAAATAATCCCAACCTCCTACAATTCTATAAACCGAAAACATATTTGTAAAGTCCGTAACGATATTAACGACATAACAATATTTCTTATAACACAAGTTTAAAAAAAGTAAGATACTGGTTACCTCTTGTAATAGCTTTCCTATAATATACAAGGACTGAGCCCATAAAAACGGGCTCTGCCCTAATGGTATTCTCTGTTGTGTTCCAGGTTCTTTATATTCCGCAGCAACAAGCTCAGCAGGAACTGCATATAATTCTGGTACTAATTTAATCCCATCCTCAGTTTTTATCATAATCTAAAAAATACATGTATGTAAATAAGTATTTTGTTTTTTAAAAGTATTTTATGACCTTTAAAAAGATTATAGCTTTGCTTTACTGATAAATACTAGACATGTCTTCACTATTAAATACTTATATAAAACATTCTATGAATAAAAACTGTTTCTAAAACACAGATTACAGCTTTGCTTTACATACAAATACTAAACAAGTGTTTACTCTTAAATAGTTTTAAAAAATTAACTACAAATAAAAACTGTTTTTAAAACACAGGCATAATTAAAAAGACAAGTTTATTTATCGGATAAATTGGAACAACAAAATAATTTAAAAAATATTATTTTAATTTTCCTGACGCATACTACCAATTATTTAAGAGTATACGAGATAACAATCCAGTTTCCCATTGGGTTTGGGTAAAATATTTTTTTTTTGTGGCATTCTAGAAAGTCATAAATTATTGCTTTTAAAGATAAAGTAATAAGATTCATAGTTTGACACACTCCTTATTTAAATATTTGTAAAACAATTTTAATAAGTAATTCCTTATTTTCTTCTTATACTTATTTTGTTACAATATACTTCTGTATACATATACTTCTTTTTCTCCTTTCATATTTCAATTTTTTGTAACAAAATATAATTTTACATTCTTAGAGCTATTTTATGTACATTTGTGCAGACAATTTTAGTAAAATTTTAATAGAACAATAAATTAAAAATATTAAATTATTTTGTTTTATAGTTAAAATTAATGTATTATATTGTTATAATTTATGTAATAAGCATCCGTAACAGCCCTACTTTTCTAAATAGATAGGTAATTGGAATGGAAACTTGATTAATCCAAGATTAAACAAATTTTTACTTCCATCATGTTAACTTTAAGAGATTTGTCGGAAATGAGGTGTTTGATATTATGCCTGTCAATTTTTTTAAGGTATAACATTAGTCCAAGATTTAACATAGGCCTATACATCACCATGAATTATTATCCATAGCGCTATCAATAGTTTCTTCTCCCTGCCGCCACTAGGGTCCATGATTCAAACAAACCTACTGTTTATTATTTCTAGGCGTCAACTTTGATGTTCACTTATTTTTATATTAAAGCAAAATACCATTCAAATTAAAGTTATTAAAGTGTACTTACTTACTGCCTAGTTTATATTTATTGCTATGTTTACCTCGTCCAAACGTTCCGTAAATTCTAAAGCAGCATGTTTATCGTCTGTGAATAAAGCATCTATTATAAGGTAACAATAAAACATGGGCCACTCACATTCTATATTTTCAAACATTCTTAGCTCCCATGGTTCATAATATAATCTATTCGGATCCTAAAATAAATTCAGATAATGTATATTAAAAGCTGAAAACTTAAGTGGGGTAAAAAAAAATAGTACTTAATAGTTATTTGAACTTTTAATATAAAATGTTATCTCTATACTCTATTTTAATCTAAAATTTATTCTTTTTTTTGAAAAATGATTTTTTTTGGTTAAGAATCAAATATGATACAGGTTTTTTTCAAAAAAGAGAGAGGTAGGGGTCCATAAACCAAATATTGGAATACAAAAACATCAACATAACGTGTTTAAAAAAAGTGCTTCAAGATGTTTTTTTTTATTTTTTCCTAGCTTTAAAAATTTACAATCCAATTATACAATTTTTGACGTTCATAAATTTAATTATACAACTGTTTAACTCTAAATTTTTATAAAAGGCTTTGAATCTTATATACAGTTTTAAAAAATAGCTTTAAATGTGCGGCACCCAGCATATATATTACGGAATTCAAACAAAAACAATTAAAACTAGCAAAACTATATATAGTTTATATAAACCGTTTTATTTTATCTATGAAACAGTGATAAAGTTTATATAACCAAAAATTTATTTTCCTTGAAAATACAAATAGTCGTCTTTTTCAAATGTGAATGCTACTATTGAGCCATCTATTAGTATGTATCAGAGCTTGAATTAAAATAATTGAAAAATTTCATTCAATTATTTCTTAGTAATTGGATTACTTTAATTGAAATACTTTCCGAAAAACGTATTGTGTTTGGATTATCAATTAGTAGGATAATATAATCGTAATGGTAATTGATTTTCACAAATCCCAAGTAATTCAATTTCTTAAAACGTAATTGAATTACTTAGAATTTAATTTAATTATCTAATAAATAATTGAATTACTACGAAAAACTCAACAACCTTTCTTTATGGAAAAAGTACCGGAATTTTGGCCAGCCAAAAAGAGCATCTTGAGACACGGCGGGCCGCTTTAAATCCGGCCAACGCTGCTTCCGCGCCGATTTAGTATTTTCGATTGATGCTTACCGCCACTTAATACTTTTTTGTGAAAAATCTGTTGATGTTTGGGGTAGGATATTTTTTTGTTTATTTTAGAGTCATTTAATGTTAAACTTGTCGAGAAAGCAGTTTAAATAGTGTGACGTGCGCGTATGATGCATATTAGTATAAATATTTTATTGGTTTAGTGTATCGCGTTTAATATATGTGGTAATTTAAATAGAGTAATTGCTAAAATATTCAATTACTTTTGGTTTTAATTGATAATTGAATTACTTTTACCAAGCATGCTAGTAATTGGTAATCTTAATTTACTACGACTTAGAAGAGTAATTGGTAACTGTAAGGGAATTACTTTTTAACAGTAATTGCGACAGCTTTGGTACGTATAACATTAGCATATTACTAAAGAATATAATTCAAATTGAATATGTATTATGAACATAAAATAGCAGTTTACCTCTTTGGGCGTCTTATAACCGTCCCTTAAAAATCTTTTGCAGCCATAACTGCCAAGTAATTTTTGAATAATACATTCTTTGGTTAAATGTATAAGGGCCGGATCATCCACTGCAAAAGCCGGATAGCCAATAACGGAAAGTAAACTACTATCCACCTCTTTAGAACTGGATTCTCTTGGTAGCATGGACTAAAAGCGTAAGAAGAAACATTAAAATAAAACACTTTGAATAACTGGGAAAAAATTAAAAACCTTTTATTTCCAATACTTTCTATAAAAAAATTACTACTAAAAGAACGTTTTAGTACATTTAATTTTTCTAAAAGGAATACCAGATTATGAAAACGCGAATTTCAGCAAGGGGAGGATTCTTCTTTTATCCGATATTTTTTAATCCAGAAATATAATAAAAAATGTTAATTTTAAGGACAACAGTACATAAGTGATAGCACATTTGTTTTGTCACAGTTTAGGTTATTCCTAAGGAAGTTTTATATTAAAATTACCTGCAAAACAGCTTGACATTTCTGAGCTTCATCCGTTAGCACATGTATAACACTATATGGTCCTCCTCTTGCTCCAAATAAATCAAGCTCATTCATGGCTTCTAAAGCTGCTTTCGCCATGCCAATTGAACTAGCGTTTAACTCGGGAAGTCCATGATTTGATTTATCTCCACGTTCCCATATACCATAATCAGGAGTACAATATGCACATTCAATGTAGAAAACTAGATTCTGTATAAACGCCACTTCATCTAAATTAAATATTATCTGCAAATTGAAGCATAAATAGTGTTATTAAAAAATAAAAGATGTAACCTAAAAAACCTATGTCTAGAAACGCGGTAATTTAAATTTTAATATTATAATATTTTAATATGTTATAATAGTTTGTTAAGATATATTTATAGTATTTAGTAGAAAGGTTTAAGCCCTTCACCAGATTTGGTTCAAAGAAAATGAAAAGTTTTAGTTGACCAGTCGCATTTTGCTTGTGCAGATAGTGAATAAAATCCTAGCTGCATTTTAAATTCTAAGACAATTATGACCTCAAAAACTCAAGTTTAATCAGATTGCCAACTTCTGAAAAAACCCTAAATATACGACATTGCCGCCCCAGTTTCAGGACGTACCGAGTAAAAATGTGCAGTTTTCAGAATTTTTCCTTTACTTGTATCCAAAAACTGCATTAGTTACATGCTAAATTTCTACGTTTCCACTCTGTCGAGAAGTGCTCCATAGTTTTGATAGGTCAATCAGTCAGTCAGTAGTAAAATGAGCGACTTTTAATATGGAATATCTCAGAAACTATTTGACATAACTAAATTAAAATACTTATGATAATTAAAATACCCAATTTTATAGCTTTATGTAAAACGATAAGGAAGTTATGACAGGGGAAAAACATGCTGAAATGTTTCGTGTACACACTGCGTGTCAGGCCAGAAGTTGATCTGACACACTACCGTGTGCCTAGATGTTAAAAAGAAATACATTTAGATTTTTTTTAAATTAAATAAGAGGTTTGTAATCTGTAGCAAATATCATTTACAATATTTTTGCGTTATACTATTTTATGATGATTAAGAAATTTAAGAAGTTGAGTTCTTTTAAGACAGTTCATTACAATGAAAAATAAGTTGATTTGTTTATGGTTATTAAGTATTTAAACTTTCATAATAACTTTA
Source organism: Listronotus oregonensis (assembly GCA_019359885.1). Taxonomy (NCBI): domain Eukaryota; kingdom Metazoa; phylum Arthropoda; class Insecta; order Coleoptera; family Curculionidae; genus Listronotus; species Listronotus oregonensis. The sequence goes on along the minus strand of JAHBCN010001586.1, from coordinate 45,051 downwards.
TAAGCAGGCAAAAAGCAGATAAATTTAATCACCTACAGGTAAAAAATAATCAGTATTTTGGGTATTGAATACCAAATTGTTTAATGTTTTAAACTCTAAAAGGCAAACAATAAAGATAATGCTGGTGTCTAAATAAAGGATAAAAGCATCGATTTTTTTTTTACTTTATTTAGTAAGATATTATTTTAATATCAATTGCACTTTGTTATTTCTACAGTTTTTTACATCTTTATTACCATTTAAATCTGACGTTTCCTATTTTGGACCTCATCACATTTTTTTTTGTGTTAAGTATGCTGTATCATGTTTAATGTTCAAATAAAGAATAGAATTATATTTTATACAAAATATATATTATTAAGTAAAAATGTATGGGTCATTATTGCAGCATGGCCATTTATAGTCATTTGTTGCCAAAGTGACTACTTTTTCTTTCATTTGAACGTTTCGGCTATTTTTCAAACAATGCTCATTTTGGCTACATCTGATAAATGTTATTTTACGTAATTTTTTTTAATGAGCCTAATGAATAATTTCACAATAGTTCTATTGCCAAAAGTGTAAACGCACCACGTTTTGTTTTGCATCGGACAATTTGTCACTCTACCAATACTGCACTATTGTTTGCTTATGAGCTTGCGATGTATACCTGCCGGAATTATCTGTTAACAATTAATTAGGTTTAAATAGAGAAAATGTAAGGATAAAAGGTATTTTTTATTCTAAATTATTACAAAACCTACAAATTACACATTATGAAAAAAGTTACTTCCGATATAATAGAGCTGACAACATAGCACAGGAGATGTCAAGAAATAACAGTCTTTAGATAGTTGCGGACGTTGATGCTAGGTTTGGGATGAAGCGCAAATAAAAACAATTTGTGAAAATATTAGTAATTTTATTTAAAAATGCTAAATTTGGTGTATTTTGGTCTGTAATGTATTTTTATGTGCAGAAGTATGCATGAAGTATACTGAAGAGTATATTTGTTATTTGAAGTGTAATTAAAATATATCTTTTATGGATATAATTCGATTTCTTGCAAGGAAATAAGAAAGTGGATCATAATAATTTTGTGATACATTTTTTTTTTTTTTTAATGAATGGTTCTATTTTTTCTACCAAATATGAAACATTTACAAAAAAAACTACTGAAAATATTACAAAAAGATGGCACCTTGCACTGTTACAATGGAAAAACATAGGAATTTAAAGTACAAGCAAAAGACGTCCAGTGACGGGCATAGTACTTATAATGTTTCCACTTTTTATTTAAAGGGCAAATATCTTAGAAATTAATGGTGGTCTACTGTTTCCACCATTTTACTTTACTTTGTTTAAACATAAGGATCTCAGAGTTGTAAACATATTAAAGTATTTTCATAACACTCTATGTTTTCAAATAAATAATACATACCTGTAATCCCGAAGCAGTCATTTGGGCCAAAACTAACAAATATAATGATATTGCATCAATTTGCAAATGACCCCATTCATTATCTCCCACAACAATCTGGCCTGTTTCAGAACAGTATTTTGCATGAAGAGAATCTAAAGGATTTTGGGTTTGCTTAAACCTAAAAAAAAAATCATTATTTTTGTTTAAAATTAAATAATTTAAAAAACGGCGATACCGTTTGCAATACCTATTTTTTTAAAAGTAACTTACTAACTCCAACAATAGATGCCCTGTCTGAGTGAAGTTGGCCCAACTATCAAAACTACGTTTTTTTTATTAAATTTGTCATATTAGAAACATATTAATCACTAAAATGTATTTCTAATAACATACGATATTTTTATTTAAAATTAACCTAAAATACACCTTTTTTTATAACGGAATAAAAATTTCATACAAATTCAAAAAAAAAAACTGTCTATTAATAAAAATCAATGAAACCCAAGAGCAGCAAATCACCACTGCATTACATCGCCTTTTCGAATGATTACTGCTTCGATACATCTTGACACAGTGTGAACTAATGTTTGGCAGTCATCTGGTGGAAAATTGTTACAAATTTCTTCAAGGTTTCAATCGGCGATAGATCTGGACTACTCGACGTCCATTTTAAAACTGAAATACTGTTTTCTAACATCCAATCTTTTACCGAGGTAATAAATTAGAAAAAATAATTTTCAAACTTTTCCACAATTTGTGGAAAAGTTTGAAAATTATTTTTTCTAATTTATTACCTCGGTATAATGGACTTCCACCAAGTAAAAGCCGACTCAATACAAATCCAATCGTTTACTTTTTTAACCATATAGCAAGCGGCACTATCTTGTTGGAAGATAAATTTAATATTGTTTAAACGCATGGAAAGTTGATTTAAATGTCAAAATTGGCTTCTTAGCAACGTAAAATGTTATTATTTGTTTTACAATGCGTACCTTTATTTTATTGAAGCAAATTAACCATTTAATTTAAGTTGTCTCCATTATGTATTCTGCTATACACAAAATATTTTGCGACAATTTCGAAATAAAAAACTTAAAAAATGAAGGCGTCGGTTTTGTTATATTTTCATAAACATTTAAAGCAGTCTTTCACAAAGTGGGCGAAAACGCCCCCTTGTGGGTGCTGAAGACCTAGAGGGAGCGGTAAGGAGCCCAGAAAAAAATGGGGGGTGCTGATGTGATTTAAGCAGGCGATGGGTGATTTGTAACTTCAGCTACTTTATAACCTCAACTTGTGTATTTACTTTATCAATCAATCAATCAATCAATACTTTATATATTAAAATTCACTGAAATTAAAACCCTCCTACTACACAACATCCATTTATTATTTCATATTTACATCTTATTTTATTGTGTAAATATAAACTAAAAATATATTAAATATTTATTACTTTTAATGCGTTCACAACGTTTTTAATATCTTAAGATATTTAGTTATAGCAATGATCGAATACATACATTTTTGGTTATAGGTATCAAACACTGAAAAATATTTGTGTCTTCAAGTGTCGCAGGTGAGGTCCCCACATCCGAAGACACGTATTAAAAATAGGTATCAATTGTTGCAGCCAAGCTGAGCTAAATAGGTAAAAGATACTTCTAATATTGAAAAGTAATATTATTATTGCTCAATGTTAATCATCGTAAATTTTGAATAAAAGATACTCTTTATATTGTAAAGTTGCATTATTATTGCTCTCTCTGGTAAGAAAAGTCTCGTTTAAAATAGTGATGGAACGGACTCATGTTTCACCGGACTACCGAACTCCGGACTTCCGGCCGCCCAGCGAACCGGATGCCGGAAGTCCGGCGCCGAACTCTGTCTTTTTTCCTCAAAAAATAAAAAATAAAATATTAATCGGTTCTACTTACATTTTAATGTCAATAAAAGATAATAAAGTACCAAGGAAATATTGTAAACTAAGAGTTTTCTTACAAAGACAATTGACAGGCAAAGTATTCAGCTAGAGTAATATCATGTCATATATTATGGCAACCCTTATTCAAAAACAACACTTAAAAAATTCTAAAAAAAAAAGTTATAAAAATTACCAAAAAGTTCGTTAATTTATAATGAATTGTATAAATTTTTAAAATCATAAACAATTTTGTAGAATAGTTTACTTATATAGCCTTTAAGATTCTTAAAAATCCTTATTTTGTTGCCGCACCCTGACTTGCATTGTGAATACACATAGTGATAGTGATGAAGAACCATTGTCTAAAATCATGAAACATCAAGAAGAGCCGTCAGTTTGGACATGTTTTGAAAAAATTGCTACTCCCTTTTCCTTAATCGGTAATGTAAGTGTAGACCACGAACAAAAAATAGCAGGCCAGTTTGAAAATTATCTTAATAAGCCCCTACAGGAGAAAAAGTCTGATCCAATACATTGGTGGAAAGAGCACAAGGATGAGTTTCCAAATGGAGCCCAAGTTACTAAACGATATTTAAGCGCCCCAGCAAGTAGTGTGTATTCAGAAAGGTCTTTTTAAAGAAATTGGCAACATTTATGAAGAAAAGCGTTCTAGATTAACCAGTCAAAATGCTGAAAAACTTTTATTTATTCATCATAATTTGAAAAAGATACATTTTGATTATTAACAGTGTTTTTCCTTATTTGTAAGAGAATTAGAGATTACCTGTAATCAGTTAATAAATGTAAGCTGCTTTTTGTACCCAAGATTTTTATTTCCCTCTATTTATATTTACAATGACTTATTAAAATATATTTCCGTATTAATAACATTAAAGAATTTCCGGCTGGACAGCCGGATTTTTTCAGAAAAATCCGGCCGGACCGGAAGTCCGGTGAAGTGGCCGGACTTGCCGGATTCGGTACTTGAACCGGACGTCCGTTCCATCACTAGTTTAAAATATAGGTTTAATTAAACTTCAGGCGAGACTAATAGGCTACTGTGGTGTTTGAGGTGAAAAAAATGAGGTGCGCTACAAAATAACTGATTTTCAAAGTGGGCGTTGGACGAAATAAGTTTGGGAACCTCTGATTTAAAGAAACCAAAAATAATATATTTGAAATAAAAATTTAATTAGCCCTCAAATAAATTCACAAATATCATGTTTTGAGGCGTTGGGCCAACTTCACTGAGACAGGGCTTTAATATTAAAAAAGAAATGTTTTGGAACATGAGTGACAATGTCAACATTTATCTCTGATTTGAATCCTCCATTATAAGAAGCAAGTTTTATTTATTTTTCGACATAAAAATGTATAATTAGGTGATTGTTAATGCAAACCTGAATCGACCTGCATAGAATGAAAGTTTTTTTTAAATAAATTTATTATATTAGAAAATGTATAAAAAATGGATTTTCTAAAAAAGACCTGGACAGGCTATTTTTAATTATAAATTAAAAAATTTAAACATTTTTTTGTCTCTATCTCAAAAATTACCAAAACTAGCAAAAAAACATAGGAGTCCTTATTTGCTTAAAATGCTAAAAGCTATAACCTAAAGTTTTTTTGTATCTTTTATAGTTTTTGAGATTTGAAATCCTAACCTCAACAGGTACATCCTAGACGAAATAGATCCTGTCAGGTACCCCCAAAAGGGTAAAAAAACTGCCCCTCCCAAAAACAAAATATTTTGGATGAATTTAAAAAAAATTTGAGTTTATCTCGATAACTAGGTATAAAAGATACAAAAAAACTTATAGAAACAAGTTTAACATTTTAAGCAAATAAGGACTCTTATGTTTTTTTTCTAACTTTAATAGTTTTCAAGATAGAGACAAAAAAAGGTTTTCATTTTTTAATTAATAGATAATTAAAAATAGCCTGTCCAGGATTTTTTTACGAAACCCATTTTTTTTATAGATTTTGTAATATACTGAAATTTATTTTAAAAAAACCTTTCATTTTATTGTTAGCACGGTGCAGATCGATTTAGGTTTGGATCTTAGACTAATATAAGTATATGCAAAAGGATGACCACTCCACAGCACTGTCTTTTTCTCTGTTTAAGTCTGGTAGCCCCACGGATTTATCAAAAGAAAAATTGTGTTTAAATAATAGAAATTAAATAAAACATGGTTGGATACCCATATTTGGAGCCTTGAATACCCCATTGCCATTTATAGGTTTTAAGAGTGATGTTCTCACAATGGTTGTTAAGGATTAACACACTTTTTACCATTTCTGGGGGCATATTCTAAATTTAATATGCAAAATTTATTTTTATTTTAGCATAGTTTAGCAATTGTTTATGAAGTTTTCAGCCCATGATGAATGCCAAAGGTGTAGCCAGGTACAGTCAGGGGAACGGCACCCCTCCCCTAGCAGGGGTGGGCAATATTAATAATTTATATATATATAGATGTAAAATTAAGATCTAGTTTTAATGTCCTACAAATAAGTATTTTTATTTATTCACGTACTCCTATTTTAGGTCAATTTTTAAATTATTGTTTGTTTTTCCTTCTCTGCCTCCCTGAACAGAATCCTGGCTTCACCCTTGAGGGTTAGTGCACTAGACTTTAAACCTATATAAATCATTTTGTGTAGAGATCGAACGCTGTAAGAACAACACCGATACGTCACGGTCTCATATGGCAAACCCGTATAAAACCGTGACGTATCGGTGTTATTCTAACAGCGTTCGATCTCTAAGCCTGCAAATACAATTTATTTTTAAGAGATCAAAATTTTTGCATAGGTAGCCCAGTACCTTTCTACTTTATCTTTTTGCTGCATCATAGCCATAAGAAGACCTCGCATAAGTTTAACACATGATTGTTCGAGTTCATATGTTTTGGCTCGATCTTCGTCTTGGTCTGCCATTTTCTTATATGCCATTGAAAGACCCCAGACACACATAACACAATTTACGTTATCTCTTATCCATGCATGATTGTTCTGATCATTTGAGGGAAATAATCCTGTAACTGGATTTTGCTTTGACATAATAATTTTATGAACTATTCGCTGAAAATAATCCAGACGAACTCCTGAGTTACTTCGGCTTCTCATTTTTTACCGAAATAATGCTACTTAATCAAATTATGCTAAATAAAAGATTGTTTTTAATTACAAAATACCACCAAAATACTACTTCCACAATGACAGTCACAGCTGATAAGTGACCTTGACTTGACTTTTGACTAAACAAACATCAAATTTTGGCGACATACCGCGTTGAACATTGTTAGGACAGTTAACATACTGGTTTATTTTCGTGAGAAGCGGTAACGTAGGGGAAGGTGTTCTGTCGTCAGTATTTACGTCATTACTTTGTACCCAGTATGTACCGCTATCGCCACTGGTCAGGAGGAGCGTTAATAATGGTTATGTCAAATTTAAATTTAAAATAATGGAGGATTCGCGGCTTTTCTATTGTTTTGGTTCTGTGATGTTTTTTTTGCCATGGTTTAACAACTATTTGGATCGCATATTTTTTGGTTTATTAGTTAATTCCCAAATGGATGAATTAATACAGTTATATTACAATCATAAAGGAAAAATTTACTTATTATAGTTGACTTGGAAACAGCTAATATCTTATTAAATGAAAAATTTGGTTTATATATTATCTTTTCGACTTATTTCTTAACTCTCCAAAGACCTTACATTTAAATTTAAACTTAAAAGTGTATTAAACCATTAGTAGTAAGTTGACATACGTAAACCGTTTCGTTTTTGCGAGGATAGGCTGGTTAAACACGGTTAGAATGGTGGGGGAAATAACTGCTATCAACCAGTAGTTAAAAACGGTGAGTCGCGAAAATATCCTTAATTTTTGTAAAGTAACCTCAGGTCAAGGGTGGTAAACTTAACAAGGAGTGCTCGATTTTTACTATTTGTCCGCAGATATAGGTTATGTTTGGACGTCATCCGTTTGTCCATTTTGCTCAGAAGGTAGATTTATTTTATTAATTTTTGTTAAATATTCAACTTTTAAAAACTATTTTGGATATGAACTTATTATTAGAACAGTAATATATAACATTTTAAAAAATTAAGACTTTATACCACTTGTAAACAAAACAAACAGGCAAACGGATTACGTCACAAATACCGAATTGACATTTAAATTGCCGTATATGGGCTTAAATGGGATCGAGCACTCCTTGTTAAGTTTATTACCCTTGACCTCAGGTAACATATATTAGACGATTTCGCCACGTTTTGGTTGGTTTTTCCCATAGAATTATATTTCATTTCAGCTAAGATTTGAATTTAAAGCCGTTATAATTAATCATGGCGGACTATGATGTGTCATTATTTAGTTACTAGATATTTTCTTTGTTCAGGGTCGGATTAAGGTTTACTTGATTAAAATATTTTGTCACGTCCACATTTCTTTATTACATAGTCGACATTATGTTGTTCTTTGCTTAAAGAAAAAATGGTGCTACACCAATTATTATGGATAAAGTTGTTTTGACTCTCTAAAAAAACGGTTGGCATTTGTGACATAAGTAACGGCTTTAAATTCAAATCTTAGCTGAAATAAACTATAACAGGTATTTTCCTTTCGTATTTTGTGGTTGGTACATAACTGGTTAACCATTCGGTATCTTCCGACGTCATAAGAATGACGTACCTTACTAATTTAAGCCGAATTTGCCTGGTTTGTCATTCGTCAGCTAACAGCTACTACGACTGGAAGAAATGTGTAAACAAAATTTCTTTAACTTTTAATCATTACTAACCTCTTAATAACAATGAGCAGATTTCATCGTTTTCAAAGAACGTCATTGTATGATTATTAATTAGGAACGTCACATCGTTTTTATTACTTTTATCGGCACTCATTTCAACAAATTGATAACAAAAAATAAATAAACAAATAACCAAAATAGCTAGCCAATCAGCTTCCAAGTTAAACAAAGATAGCAAGCTACCAAAATCAACTAACCGTACTTTAAGCTTGGTATCTGATTTGACAGACCAAAATAGATACCAAAGTTCTTGTGACGTCATCGTTTTTCGTCCCGAAATCGGTTGGTACATTTCTGACCAACCAAAAGTACCTACCAAAACGTGGCGAAATCGTGTATTATTTACTTGTGTACTACCAGCACTTTTAATATTTTTAGGCACAAAACAAGAAAGAAACGTTGGCGGAACCTGCGCGAGAAAAATGGCCGTACTTTTCAGCCAATTCATAAAAGCGTGCTGCTTTCTGTTAGTTATGCTGTGATACCATATACCATTATGATACCGGTTTGTTGTGGTTACTTAGCAAAAACTTGTTATTTGTCTCTATGGCATTTTGTATGAGGCAGTTTGCCAGCACCTAAGGTGGATTATCCAAAATTATTTTTTTAAAAGTTTTTCTTTTTAATAAAAGCTAAAATTAACGGTTATTAAACCAAGGACTGCTATTGATATTGCGTACGACCAACCTGCTGTCAGTCTGATATCCCGCTAACCAATCATATTTCAGAATTTTGATAGTATCGCTACGCTTTTACACCCGTAGGAGGCCGCCATAAAAACACCAAACATAAAAAAAAAGTAGGTTTGACCCAAGGGTGGTAAACTTAACAAGTGGTGCTCGATTTTTACTATTTGTCCGCAGATATAGGTTATGTTTTGACGTCACCCGTTTGCCCTTTTTGCGTAGAAGGTAGATTTATTTTATTGATTTTTGTTAAATATTCAACTTTTAAAAACTATTTTGGATATGCACTTACTTTTAGAACTGTAATGTATAATATTTTTAAAAATTAAGACTTTTATTACTTGTAAAAAAAGGAAATGGATTATCACAATACGAATTGACATTTAAATTGGTGTAATATTCTAAATGGATCAGCACTCTTGTTAGGTTTATGACCCTTGGGTTTGACCCAAGGGTAATAAACTTAACAAGGAGTGCTTGATCCCATTTAAGCCCATATACGGCAATTTAAATGTCAATTCGGTATTTGTGACGTAATCCGTTTGCCTGTTTGTTTTGTTTACAAGTAGTATAAAGTCTTAATTTTTTTAAATGCTATACATTACAGATCTTATAGTAAGTGCATATCCAAAATAGTTTTTAAAACTTGAATATTTAACAAAAATTAATAAAATAAAGCTACCTTCTGGGCAAAATGGGCAAACGGGTGACGTCCAAACATAACCTATATCTCCGGACAAATAGTAAAAATCGAGCACTCCTTGTTAAGTTTACCACCCTTGGGTTTGACCAGATTGCCGCTTGTCGGTGCCCGAATTAGCCTTTTTCCTCTGAAGACTTAAAAAAAATCCGCTAGTGGCAGCACCGGTAGGGGCGAGGGTAGGGGCGTACAAATAATATGAATTTTCTATTGACAACAACGTAAAATGTACTGAACTAAAATCGAATTAACCGAAAATGATATACTTGAGGCAAAATTAAAATATTCAAAAACACAAGATCATCTTTTCCGGAACTAAAAACGATGGGATATCACGTTTGTCCCGCAGCACGAAGGTCCCGCTACCACGACTCTAAAGACTTTTTTTTATTAAAAACTGCTTTAGAGGCAAAAAAGCTTCCGTTTTAAATAAAAAAGTTTTTGGAGTCCTAGTAGAATCGAACCAACCGGGACCTTCGTGCGGCCATTTGCCATTTAATAGAGCTTTATTCATAGATAAATAGGTTACAATAATACATCTTATATGTTACAATATATAATAGAGTGCATTCCGTTTTGCCTTTTCAGGCCTTCGGGTGCGGGCATGATGTTTGCCCTGGGTAGCAAAGATGCGGGGCTTTACCAGTTCAGAGCCCACCGGTAGTGATCATACGAGCTCTCTTGGATTGTTCAATTACCGTAAGGTTTAAGGAAAAATTTAGTCCTCTATGGTTAATTGTATTTAGTTTTATATTTTATGTGACACAGGAAAAAGCTAGGATAAAACCTGTTCGCTTTAAATCAGGTACAAGGCGCGGTTTGCCAATTAAGTTGTCAATTTTAAAACAACAGTTTTTAATTATGGTTTGCAGTCATACTTTATTTACATTACCATTCGTACTATTTTTCGTTTCTATCATTCATCAATTTATGCAGAGTTTTACTTTTGTATCGGTTAGTTTGTTTACTACCGTTTTTTGCAGGTTAACTACAAAAAAACGGTGGGTTGTTTACGAGTACACATACACAATCTATACCTTCGTGCTGTGGGACCAACGTGATATATAAGGAGCCATCAGGGCATTGTACAGAAAAAAGCAAAGAAATCTTTTAAACTTACATGCTATTTATGAATTAACTAACCTTTTAACTAAGACATTTTTATTACCTAACACGGGTCAACTACGACATGCAACCCATCGTTTTAAGTCCCGGAAAAGATTATCTTGTGTTTTTGAATATTTTAATTTTGCCCCAAGTACATCATCTTCGGTTAATTCGATTTTAGTTCAGTACATTTTACGTTGTTGTCAATATATACCAATTTTTTTCTAGGTAACCACAACATACCGGTATCACAGCATAACTAACAGAAAGTAGCACCCTTTTATAAATTGACCGGAAAGTAAGGTCATTTTTCTTGCGGAAGTTCAGCCAACGTTTTGCTAAGATATAATTTGTCTGCTCTATTTGAATTGGAATCGTTTCTTTCGTATTTTGTGCTTAAAAATATCAAAAGCGCCGCCAGGAAGAGATCATACTGCTTGTTATAGTTATGCTGTGTACAAGTAAATATGTTTCATGGTAAGCACAAAATACGAAAGGAAAAAATGGTAAGCCAGAAAAAATTTGCTTATAGAATTTAATTTATTTGTACCCCTCACCGGTGCTGCCCCTAGCGGATATTTTTTAAGTCTTCAGAGGAAAAAGGCTAATTAACAGCGGAGTTCTGTATGTCATAAACACTAGATCCTCTAGAGCGTTCAGTAAATAAATGGACCACAGAGATTTCACTTGTTTTTAATTTTTTATACGTAGTATCCCTTAATGAGCCTCAGGACCTCAGTGTCACCCTGTTTAACTCACCCACATGTCCAAAAGATGATTAATATGAGAAAAATATTAAAGGCGACGATTTATTTTTTTATAGTGTACTGTTATGTTTTATTATTTTATGACCGACGAAGGGAATATGAAAAAAGCCATAAGGCGGCGGTTACACTGGATAAGAATTCGTACGAAAATTTGTTCGTACGAATTCGTACTATTTCATCCTCCCTAAACAAAAATTCATGTTTATATGCGAGTGGTTATATTGGCCACGATCTGTTCGTACAAATTCGTACAAATTCGTACGAAGTTTTTATACGACCTAAATAATTTGATTTTCTTCCGTTGTTTGTACGAACGAATCCATTTGACGGTGGTGGTAGGTAGTTTGGTGCACGTGGTAAAAGTGGATATTAAAAAATTGATTGTTTAAATCCAAGAAAGGCGGTCTCTATGGGATCAAACCAGTAAATACTATCATAATAGGAATTTGGTAAAAAATATTCAGAAACCCAATAACTTCGGCTAGTTTCCAGTAATAGAAGTTTTAATAAGGGGGATGTTTCGAAAAAATATAACTCAGATATCGGATTCATTGCTCAACATATGGGTGTTGAGAACTAAACAATCTTAAGCCGGGTATTCACTTAGCGAACGTATACTGCCGCACGGCAACGAAAGTATACGTTCGGTTTCTGTGGACGTGAATAATTTTATCTACGAACGCATGCATTCGGTTGAGGAAAGATTCGCTCACTTGTCGGTACATCAAAGGAAATTCGCCACACATCGTTTTGGAATGTGTACGTATATGAATAAAATACGAATGAAAATAAATTGTCGGAACGAAGGTGAACAACACTATACGCATACGTTTGTTAAATGTGGATGTCAGAGCGCATGTCAAACAAAATTCACGCACATTTACGGCATATACGTTTGTTACCATGCGGCTGTATACGTTCGCTAAGTGAATACCCGGCTTTACAGAATCGCACAGAATATCCGGCATCTAGTGTAAACAGTTTGGTAGTATACTGTCATATGAATGAAATAGTACGATTTTCTACGAACAAATTTTAGTACGAATTCTTATCCAGTGTAACCGCTGCCTAAGGCAGTTTTAGCATGTTTTCTTTGGGATTACTAACTTTACAATTTCTTAAAAAATGTGACCACTTTGGTCCAGGTCCCGGGGTATAACGAACTGAGCCTGCTCAGCCCTATTGGCCCCTATGAACTTGCAGATCGCCTGTAACAAAAAAGAACCCCCCAAAACCCCAAAAAATCCAGAACACTAATCTACGTTTCGGTGGCAAGTCGGCCACCGTTATCAAGATGGAAAAGAAAAAAAAAAGAAATTTAAACTAAGTTTAAAGAAATTTTAGGTTAAAAAGTTAGGAAACTCTGAAAGCTTTTTACTACTTATGACATTTTGTCATAAATAACATAATTAGATTATTTAACTGGTATATTTATAATTTTTAAAAAGACTAAAAAGGTGATGTGGTGTGTTAATTAGTTTCAAGTTTACGTGAAATTACTTCAGCATGAAGCATAGGTAACCATATATTATTTAAATTAACAGATATTTTACATCTGTCGACAAGTTGCCTATTTACATCTTATGCGTCCGAAATTTCAAAATGATTACCGTTATAGCAATGGAGAAAAGCTCTGTGCGATACATCCATTTTCATCCGGTTTTTAATTCTATAAACTTTGTCATGATCTTCGAAGAATTCGATAAATTTAAATTATGTTTTGAAAGGTTCTATTTTTGTTTACTGTTGGGTCTTTAAAATGAGAAGGCATCCCGGCACGAGCATATCCAAATTGCGGCCTAAATAGGCAGGTAATAAACTTTTTCCCAGTTTATGTATGGCAAAATTGCAACCCAAAATTTTCGGAATAAATTTAATTTAATTAAATCATGTGAGAATTGCGGCCCAAAATTCTTGGAATAAATTTAATTTGATTAAGCCATGGTAGAGTTGCGGCCTAAACGGAAAAGTTTACTGTTCCTACTTTTGGTGATTTATCACGGCTGAAATATAATTGGGGAAAATAAAAAGCCGCTTTAACTAGCCAGAACTAACCATGACTGACCAGAACTGAGACCTTTTGAATTTGTCTAAATTATTCCTGCGTAGAAGTTTTTAACAATATGGTATTTATTGCGTCTGAAATTTAATTGGGGAAAAAAGCCGCTTTAACTAACTAGAACTAACCATGACCGACCAAAACTGAGGGCTATTGAATTTGTCTAAATTATCCCTAAAAACAGGTTATTACCAAAATTTTAATAATCTTCGGATATTTTTCACGTCTGAAATATAATTGGGGAAAATAAAAAGCAGTTTTAACTAACCAGTACTAAACATGACCGACCAGAGCTCAGGGCTTTTAAATTTGTCTAAATTATCCCTACGTAGAAGTTATTAACAAAATTGTAATTTTTTCATTGCGGTATTTATTACGGACAAAGCTGTCAAAACTTAAAGTACTTCAAGTAAAATTTTACTTGAAGTACTTTTTTGTACTTCAAGTATTTTACTTCAAGTACTTTTTATTAGGAGGTACTTGTACTTGTACTTGTACTTGATTAGTTTTTATGAAGATACCTGGATTTTTTCTTGATTTGACCAAGTAAATTACTTGAAGTATTTATTTAAGTACTTGAAGTATTACGATGTACTTGAAGTAAAAAAAAGTACTTCAAGTAAAAAAAAGTTCTTTAAGTAAAGAAAGTACTTCAAGTAAATAAAAAGTACTTGACGTAAAAAATCAACCAAGTACTCGAATTTACACGCCTTAGATAATCGTACAAACAAGTTAAAACAAGAAATACGCGCAACCGCTGCTGTTTCTATTGTATTGCATTACAGCGCTCATTTGAATTGGATCCAACAGCAAGACAAGTGTAACTATTACTGAGAATTAGACTTTTTGTTCTTTAAATCGGTCTTGTGTCAACGTGAAAATTATAAGTGCTCTGGTCTGGTGAAAATAAAAAAGAAAGATACCTAATAGTAGAAGGTATCCAAGAATAGGTTTTGGGTGCCAACCTGCTGTAGGCACCCATATGAAAATACTCGCTTTTGACAGATGTATTGGATGCCAACGGGTGCCAACGCCAACCCGTTGCCAACCACAGGGAAAAAAACCATTTTGGGGAAAACCAATATTTCCTATAATAGTTTAAGGCCCAAGCGCTCACCCGAGTACGGCATTGTGGGCCTGTTGCCATAAATTTACATACGAAATTTTACATTATTTCGGACATCGGAGTCGGAAGATCCCGACCTAAAACGGGACACTTAAGCAACCCTACTGGTTTTCCTAACTATAGTTTTTACCGACTGGCCTACTTTCCAATGACGTAGGGTTTAGTCCTTAAAGCTTTTAGGAGTTGTTGGAAAACCCCGTTTTGAGGAATAAACCCTCTAACTTTCTTTCAAAAAATACTACTCAAGTATAATTTGTTTTACTTGAAGTACTTTTAATTACTTCAAGTACTTTTATGTACTTCAAGTACTTTGGTTTACTTCAAGTACTTTGGTGTACTTCAAGTACTTTGTTTTACTTCAAGTACTTTGTTTTACTTCAAGTACTTTGGTTTACTTCAAGTAAAATACTTGGGTAGTACTTCGAGTACTATTTCAATTTACTTGAAAATGCAAGTACATTTTAATAAACACTTGGTACTTGTACTTGAAGTAATTTTAAAAAAATCAAAAACTTGGTACTTGTACTTGAAGTACTATTTAAGAGTACTTTGACAGCTCTGATTACGGGCCACAATAATTCCATCATGTCTGGGTCAAACAAGAAAATCATTTATGCACTGGAAGTTTTATTAAAGGTCACCCTTATTTTTGGGCCGCAATTTGGCTATTATTTTTACCTACCTGATGATTTGGGCCGCAATTCGACAAACCCGCATCGGCAGCGCGGGTCTGCGAAACTACGCCACTGACTGCTATGTTTTTCTCGAAGTGTCATTGCTCTTTTCTGGCAATTGTGCAAAAATCGGCATTATGTGTGCAAACGGCAAAAATCATACTTTCTAAATCCAATGAAAAAAAAAATGTTAAAAAGTTGAGGTGGGGAGCCTCTACATATTTTTAAAAGTGGGATTACTAGTCACTGGTATAATTTATGTGTGCAAAGTTGTACCAAAATCATACTTTCTAATTTCACTAAAAAAATGTAAAAAAAGTTAACTAGGGAGAGGATGCTACACGCGTGCTGGAACGATTTTACGGCACGGGAAACTATTCATTACCGGCAGGGCCCATAAGGCATTGCCGAACAATATTGACGGATAGAAAAGCTTTTTTACAAATTTATTCAAGCCTACTAGATAATTAATACGTACATGACCATATTAAACAAAAAAGTTTAAACAAATATAAAATGATAAAAACAAGTAAAGATTTTTAAAGAAAAAAAAAGATAACTGAAAAATAATTAACAATAAGATAGACACTAGCACTACTGTAAGTACCTTTGAAATGCTTTGCTTTTCTGGCATAACCTATTACTAACCACATCTGCAGAAATATTTGTTATTATATAAGGTTCGCTTGTCCGCGGATTTACCAGCAGGCAAATTTTGGCCTCATTTTTCTTTTGTCTTACAGGAATTAAAAAGATTCATATTGATATTCCTAGATGTCATTAGGTCTACACAAATAATTCAACATGTCATATTTTTCACTACCTAGATTCATTTTTCTGCAATTTGTGAGCGATACTTTTAGGGAAACAGATTTTTCGTCCTGATAGACTTGTATCCAAATCAGAAATACGACAGAAGACCTACAACAGTTTCAATAAAAAATTTCTATTTTTGACCAAAATAAGTGAACTGTCATTATAAACACATAGGTACGGAAAAAGCTCTTTTTGTTGGAAGAAATGTATACTAATGATTTAGAGACTGACTTAGTTCAAGAACGCATACATTTTTAATGTTACCTTTTTTCTGAAAGCATTTTGTTAAAACCAAATTCTGGATCATTGAAATGTCTATCTTCGTTCCTATAAAAACAGAATTTGCAAAAGGTTTATTCAGACTTGGATATAGCAGTTATTAGCAGTATTTAGCCGTCTCGTGGGCTTTACGGGCCCTTTAAAGCAACCTCACAAGGGCCAACTGGGAAACTTTCGATAACCCGGTAGGCCAGCACGCTCTTGGTGGTCATATTTTTGAGGGTCTCATTCTTGGTTTTTGGCAAAAATTGTGCAAACTTCGTTTCTCCAACATCCAGTAAAAAAATAAAAAGTTGAGTGGGAGGGGGGCTGGTAGGTACATATTTTTAGAAGAGTAATTACTGATTTCTGGCAACTGTGCGAAAAACAGCATGAGGTATACAAAATTATGCAAAAATCGTACTTTCGAAATCCACTGAAAAAAAATGAAAAAATGAGTGTGAGGCTGGTACGTATTTTAAAAAAAGTAATTACCTACTAGTTTCTGGAAATTTTTCAAAAATCTGCTTTATGTGTGCAAAAATATGATGTAATACTCGTAAATGCTTAAAAAAGCCGACTTAAGGGATCCCGAGCAGTCTGCTAAAGCTTATTGGTTGTAGATAGCGCCTTTCGGCAAACTTTAAGATTTACATTCTACTTATTAAAAAACAATTTTTAACACTATTTTTCAATAAAAAAATCATGTCTGTGAGGTAGTTATTTAAAAAATAATTTTAAAAAAATTATCCGCTAAAGTATGTTACTTATGTATCACCTAAGCGTAATGTCAGAATTATTATTAAAATAAATTAAATTCTGCATTAGATAAAGGAATAATATGCAGAGCGATTCATTTAAAAATCTATTAATATCAAGGTATCGTAAGACTTCTTGGGATTAGGCCGATTGCGGACCAAATCATCAGGTAGGTAAAAATAATATCCTAATTGCGGACCAAAAATAAGGGTTAGCCTGTAACAAAATTTTCAGGTAATAAATGATTACCTGGTTTGACCCAAACAGGATGGAATTTTTGGGGACCGTAATAAATACCATATTGAAAATATTAAAATTTTATTAATAATACATTTACATTTGTCAAATATATTAATATTTTTCATGTTTATCATAGAAATAACTATCTTTAACTTAAAGCGGCTTTTTATTTTCCCCAATTATATAAATGATTAAAATTTTGTTAATAACTTCTACGGAGGGCTAATTTAGACAAATTTACAAGCCCCCAGTTCTGGTCGGTCATCAGGGCCATACTAGACTAAATTAGATTAGATGATTTGAGCGAAGATGGTAAAAATGATCTCCACCACTGCAACCTTACCAGATTTATTGTGGTTTCTCCTATCGTTCTTTAGAGTACCTTGTCCAGGCCCGTCTTCCTAACTAGACTCCAGAGTCTTGACACTGGCCACTCCATATATCTTGCCGGTTTTGGCTTTTCCTCACCAGTAGCGTAGCGCCAGCGATCTAATGGGGGGGGTTTTCAAAATTTTATACAAAGATTTTCAAACAAGTTTATTAACAATGATAGTATAATCTTAAATCTTAAATTAGGTTATGTATTGAAAAATACAAACGCACATACACACACAGACGAGCAGACTTTTTTGACCCAAACAACACATTTTTGATGAAATCCGAAAAAGTTAATTTTATTGTGAAACTAATACCTTCATACTGTTGTATGGAGAGGTAGATCACTTTGGTTGTAATGCTTGTATATGTAGTCAGATATACCTGAGACAACCAACTTCAATGACCAATTTTCAGTAGAAGCTCTGTGATAACTTGCTTTTTTATGCTCCTCAAATTTTTCGAGTGCTTTTTTCCAGTTGCAAAATTTGGTAACCACAAATTGTCCAAGCTTCTGTTCACCTACACCAGCCGATTTATCAGTAGGAGGGCATAAAGCACAATATTTACAGTAAGTGCCATCTTCAGTGCCAGAATATGCTAGCCACTTATACTTTCCGAGCCACTGAAATTGAAATTTTAAATTTCTGTCTCCACTACTGGGAAAGTTGAAGCCTATCTGTGGAACCCACACCGTATTTAAAGCATTTATTTTCTTTTTTGGAGTACACAAATTCTCGTTTTCTAAGACAGCAGTATCATTATTATTATAAACATTGGGAGTAGGTAACTCTTTCTTACCTGTCATATCACTACAACTACCCTAAAATAAAAAAATAGTTTAAAGTTTTTGAACATTGTACAGGACATTGTACTCAATCGAAATCTACATGGAAACCACATTTCAAGTGAATAAATTAATAAATAAACATACTTTTAAGTATTTAACCACTCATTTCAACCTTTTACAACTCCCGAGTTTCTGGCGAGAACGGAAAATACAATTGATCCAAGTTGGACTAAAATTCATACAGACAGACAGTTTCTTATACTTAATACGAAACCTCAATTACATCATCACGCCAAACCATTCAAACACTTTGTGCTGACTTCTGTACTTTGATCCGTAACGATTATATTCTAAATTTGATGCCTGTCTTGCTCTTCATTGCTTCAGTTAACTTTTTTTCAAAAAATATTTAGCAGTGAGCTTTGATTTGATCGCTTTGCCATTTTTCTTCAAAAGATTATCACTAGCCAACTAAATCTGCATTAAAAAGTATAGCTTTACAATCGCATACACCGCCCGCATACACCTGTACTGCCTGACCACGTGACCACACTTGTTGCCGCTTACCGCCAGCCATGTGGCGTTAATTTTTTTGTCTCATGGGGGGGGTTCTAACCCCTAAACCCCCCCAGCGCTACGCGCCTGTTCCTCACCAAGCCTAGTAATCCTAAGCCTACATAGTGCTTCGCAGTGGCACGACACATGTACGGCTGTTTCTCCATCCTCCTATCCTCCACCAGGCCTATTCTTTCCAGGTGCTTGTTGAGTTTGCAATGTCCTGTTAGTTATCCTTACGACCTTACGACTGTGGCTCAGTAGGTCTGAGGTAAACTTGGCCGAGCAGGTCTTAATAAACTGCTTTGCCTGTCGTTGTCCTGGTGTTTGTACCCACCAGCTTTGAAACCCTCTGTCTACCCAACTCTTAATAGATTCCACAGAATGGCTCAGGGCCTATCATTTCCATGGCTGATCCTCTTTTGGCTAGGTCATCGGCCTCTTCGTTACCTGGGTGGTACCCAGGCTACCGTAAGTTTGTTTGCCAAGCCGACTTTTTCCAGGGCCTGTATACAGCCTCCCACTAGTTTGGAATTAACTTTGGAGAACTGATGGCCTTTAGGGCCGCTTGGCTGTCTGAGTAAATGACGATGTGATTTCCTTTACTCCCTTTTTCTTTAATCAGCACGGCACAATGCATTATTGCTGCGATTTTCGCTTGGCAAACCGTGGCGTGCTGACCAAGAGCCATACTAAGCCTATGGGCTGTTTAAGCTACAGCCCAGGGGCGCCGTAACTTAAGGGGCGCCACGAACGTAAAGAAAGGCCCACAATTGAGTAAACGAAAGTTTCAAAGAGCAAATAGCTGCATTTTTTAACATGGATTTAATTTAAATTCTTTGTAAAAAACAGCTTTAAAATAAAATATTAATGTTTAAAACAAATTCCTTAAATAAAAGAATGCGCTAAAGTGCTGACTCTGACGGGACCA
This sequence comes from Listronotus oregonensis, assembly GCA_019359885.1. Lineage (NCBI taxonomy): Eukaryota > Metazoa > Arthropoda > Insecta > Coleoptera > Curculionidae > Listronotus > Listronotus oregonensis. The sequence continues at coordinate 25,062 of JAHBCN010001586.1, read as the reverse complement.
TGGTATTCCTAGGTATTTCGGCACCCTAAATCCGAAGCCGAGGTCAGTTTCTTCACGTCAGGAAATCGAGATTTTAAGGTCATTTAGAGGTTAAGATAGTGATATTTTTGAAAGCGGCACTGGTACAACTTTTCGAGCGACCTATTAACTTGACGGGTACCTGTGTAGCTCTTGAGTACTTTTTGGACATTAGGAAAATGCTTTGTATCTCCCCCAGGACCAGCCCAAGGTCGGCCCAGAGGGGAGAAAACTGCCGTGGGCGTTCTAATTGGCAAATTTCGATTTCCCTCCCAAGAAGTTTAATTTTGACGATGCCTTTGCTGTAAGTTAATGACGGTGGACCCGGCACTAATAGTAATGCTATATATAGCTTTACTATTAGAACAGTCAAATTTCCAAGAACTGTTTTTCTATGTACTTCCTAGCCCTGTTGAAATGTCCTACTTGGAGTTATCCGCAAGCAAGAACGCATATCCGTCCTCAAAATTCGTAGCCTTGGGTCAGCCCTGGGCAGCACACGCAGCTTTACCTCGCTGTTCAGGCAAGGTTCTAGGGTCACTCGTGTCAGTGCCAGGTTGACCGACATTAATTTACAGCAAATGCATCGTCAAAATTCAACGTCTTGGCAGGGAAATCCAAATTTGCCAGTTAGAACGCTCATGGCGCCTTTGGCCCCTCTGGGCCGGCCCTGGGCTGGTCCTGGGCGTGATTCAGAGCTTCTTTCTAATGTTTAAAAAGTACTCAAGAGCTATACAGGTACCCGTTAAGTTGGTAGGTCGCTCGAGAAGTTGTTCCAGAGACGCTTTTAAAAATATCACCATTTTGACCTCAAAATGACCTTGAAATTTTATTTTCTTAACGTGATGGGAAAAAACTGACCCCGGATTCGAATTCGGCGCCGAAATACCTAGGAATACCATGGTCCGGTCAAATAGTCAGGACATTTTTTTGTAAACACGTGTAATCAATGAATTTGCTATAACTAAAGCGAGGAAGAAGATTATTATTTAATGCATCGATAATTCATTTATGATAATGTGGATGTTTTGTTTGTTAAAAATATTTTTTGGTTTCTATTATATACAATATTTTTATTATAATAAATTCGTTTTATTTTATTTTTATGTTTTATATTGTAGTGCAGATAAAATTGAATTTATTGACATAAAAGAAAAGAAAAATTAATATAATGCTATTTTTTTATTTATTATCATAAAAAATTATTAGGAATTTCCATCACTATTCTTGTTATCCTTAAGCTCTTTGTATTTTAACTAAAAATGAAGTGTATGTTAACGGGAACTTCATTTTACCTAATAATTTTATTTATAACTGCAATGAAATATTAAAATATCATATTATTAATAATTTCAATGCCTAGGCCCTGGGGCGCTAATTGGTTTATAGCCCAGGGCGCCAAAATTGATAAGAACGGCCCTGTCGGCCTTGCTTAGTTCTGGTTAGTTAAAGCGGCTTGTTATTTTCCACAATTATATTTCATACGTGATAAATGCCATATGGAAAATTATTTAAATTTATTAGTAACTTCTACGTAGCGATAATTTATACAAATTCAAAAGCTCTCAGTTCTGGTCGGTCATGGTTAGTTCTGCTTAGTTAAAGCGGCTCTTTACTTTCCCCAATTATATTTCAGACGTGATAAATCACTAAAAGTAGGAACAGTAAACTTTTCCGTTTGGACCGCTGTTCTGCCATGGCTTAATCAAATTAAATTTGTTCTAAGAATTTTTGGTCCGCAATTTTGCCATAAACTGGAAAAAAGTTTATACCTGCCTTTTCGGTCCGCAATACGGATATGCCCGACTTACATTAAATTTCAAACTATAAACCTCGAACACAACAAATCTAAGATTGTTTTTTTAATAACTTAAGAGGAGTGCAAAATTATTTTTTGTTATTATTAACTTATTGCTAGTAAAGTACTAAAGCAAATTAAATATAATTTTGGGAATTGAAAAAGAACACTCAAAGGACTAAAATTAGCAAAAAGACAGGATGTACCATTAAAAAAAAAAGGTCATCTTTTTGGATCACTCTATACATGCGAAAATTTATAAATATCCCTTGTGCGTCTGCAGGAACCGGGATTTTAATAAAATTCCTAATATTATCAGAGGCCGTTTAGATAAAAAAACAGTTGTAAATTCCTCTATCACTTTAGATTGCTTTTTTTCCTAGGAAAAGCACAGTCTAAATTTTCGTCGTGCAAGTGTGGCAACGCAGCATGTGCACTAGCCTCGCCTCCGTCGGATTGAAAATTATTCAGCTTGGTCGTTCGTCACTCGCCAGTGTCGGGCCAGTGTTGAGGGCTATTGGGGACGAGCGGTGCGGCTGGTTCGCGTCTTTGTGCGCGTGAAGCATCTGTTCTCGTGTTACATCTGCCGACGAACGAACGACTTCTTTTATTTTATACGATAAAGATTGTAAGTGGGGAACATAGGCAAAAATATAATCATGATCCAAACAGACGGTTACAATAATAGCATGGATCCCTTTGTTGACGGATACATGGAGCAAGAAGAAGAATGGGAACGAGAAGGACTACTGGATCCGGCCTGGGAAAAACAACAGAAAAAGGTAACAAAATGTTTAGAACAAACTAACCATGAACTTGATCATACTATCATTCATAAATGGCTGGAACTTACTCTGAAGTATTTGTAACTGGCCCCAGTAATGTATAAGTTCCGGTGTATTATAAGGTATATGCTTAGAATGTTATGAAATCACTAAAATGTTACAGTTATCATCTGTCATGTATACCTACTCGGCAGGCTTTAAGTGTTTGTTTATTTTTAGGAAGACATCAAATTTAATTAATTTTCAAGTTCCTTGAATTAATGAATATAGTTAGGATTAAAGCCTATAGCTAAAGATTATAGTTTATCCAAGTAGGTTAGTACAATAGCCTTTAAAGAGATATTTAAAAAGATAACCCATTTATTTACTTGGCATAAATTTGTTTATTAAAAATAAACGTTTTTTTAGGGGCATTAAATTTCTTATGGTCATAACTAACTGAGTACACTATTTTATTTTTGTACCTACTTAATTTGTGCAGTATTACTACAATCCTAGGCAGTAGGTACATAGTTAGGTAATTTTGATGGTATTTATAACATCCAAGAAAATAGTTGCAAATCACGATTTAGGTAATTAAGCGCTGACTTAAAAAGGTAGCTATAAATCAGTTGTTAAATAAAATAAAAATGACATATCGCATATACCTATGCAAACTATGCATCTATTGCAATATTATTGATTATAGGTATTATTGTATTGTATTGTGTTGTTTTTATCTGGTTATTATAAGATTACCTACTTAAATTTATAATCTTAAATAAATAAGTTGCTAATTTGAAAATAGCGCTACCTTATAAAGTCTGTCAAGACTAAATTTGTACTCTAAAATAGTGCAGGCATAACAGGTATAAAATAAGTAAAAAATAGTTTTATGGCTTCCCATTGTTATGGACCAAATATTGGTATTATTTGCATACTTAGTACAATATACTTAATTTTTTTTTTTAATACATTTGCTACCCTGGGTAATTGTCTCGAAAGTTGCCTCCTCTCCGATTTTGACCAAATTTGGTATACGGGAGTTTTTTGGGGCGCTGATTACGAATCTGAAAAAATATTTTTTCGGCAACCTTTCGTTTTCGAGATATTCATCATCAAAGTTGAAAATCAAACTAACCTCATTTTCACTATATTCCCTTCTTTTTGTACACAATTCTTGATTTTTACACTAAAGTGGCACACAATATTTTATAAACACCTTTTAAAACCTTGTATTTTTATTTATTTTCCACCTTTTTCCCATTAAATTGCGAACTTTCAAGTTCAAAGGCAGCAGCCATATTTGCTAGTGTATGCATGGTTGCGGCCACGTTGGGGGCTTGTGAAAGTGGATGTTTGCAATTAAATTGAAAAAAGATGTAAATTAAATATAAAAAAAAAGTTTTTAAAAGGTGTTTGTGAAATATTGTGTGCCAATCTAGTGTAAAAATTAAGAATTCTGTGCAAAGAGAAGGAGGAATAGTGTAAATAAGGTTAGTTTGATTTTCAACTTTGATGATGAATATCTCGAAAACGAAACGTTGCCGAATTTTTTTTTTGCAGATTCGTAATCAGCCAATACCTCCTATACAAGTGTATAGGAGGTATTGAATCAGCGCCCCAAAAAACCTCCGTATACCAAATTTGGTCCAAATCAAAGAGGAGGCAACTTTCGAGACAATTACCCTACCCTGTTTTCCTTTTTTATTTTTAAGATTATAAGGGTTTCAAGTTCCGAACATTTTTGTTTTATTTTGGGACATTTATGAAAGTCTAAATATCAACGAGCCTTGTTTATCTCTATCTCAGAAGTGGGGCTACACTGTTTTTTGACCATAAAAAATCTATAAATTGACAAATCGAAGAGTTTTTTTTATTTCATTTTATTCTACTCTTCATCGAATTTATGATAAAAATTGTTTAATGATCGAAAAACAACCGATTTATAATGATTTTTTCAATTGAAAATTGAAGAATTTAAAATTTTGACAACTCGGTTGCTCATCTAAAGACAAACAATTTTTAAAAAAATGATAACTCAATTTTTACGATTGTTACAATTTTTTACAATATTTAAAAAAATCAAAAATTTTAAATCCGATGGCGCGTAGAACATTCAAAAAAATAACCAAAACTAACCAAAACATAATTTTTTGATTAAAAAAAAATTGAAAAATTCAAAAATTAATATTTTTGATTTTTTTTATTATCCTATTTTTGATGCGCAACAAGAAAAACATTGAAATAATATGAAAAATTAATGCATGACCTTCAAATCTTTAGTCAAAAGTCAAAAAATTGATTTTTCGACCTTTCAAATAAAAAAATCTTCATGATACCTAATATTATTGTTTTTGAAGTTTCAAACAATTTTTTCATAAATCCGATAACGAGTAGAACATTTAAAAAAAATTAAATATTCTTATTTTTTTATTTGGCCAAAAAACAGTGGAGCTCCACTGCTATATAATTAAATTTATCTCTTTTTATCTAGTAAGAGATAGTTTTTTATCACAGCTCTTTCAAAATTGGGGGAAAGTAAGTTCCTCTGTGGGCATCAGGTTTCACAGTTCAGATAGTCTGGCGATGAAGGAGTGGACAAGGTGGGAAATTAGGGGTTTTTCCGGATAAAGTATTAACAGATGCATAGGAAGGGCACTGTGTTACTCTTTTGGGAGCTGCTATGGAAGAAATTATATTGGCTTATTTTTCGAAGCAGAATCCGTGAAAATAACTATAAAAGAGAGGGACGTAGGTCCCCTACAGCTATTATGTGTATGAATTGGAATATATACAGAATATATAAATTAAAGAAAAATTGAGTAATAAATACTAGCCTCGATATAACTATTATCATTTTGATACCTAATAAATATAAACGCCACTAAATCTTTACTTTTAAGCTAGCATCACTATAAAAAAAATTAAATTAAATTACCAACAAACATATTTTTTAAATACCTACATATATAAAAAATTTAGTATAAAGCCTCGCAGGTGTTATCGCACATTTGTTAAAACGTTTTTAATAAAGGTAACCAAGTTCATATCAAACTTATCTTTCTTTTAAAAAAATCTAATGGTTACTAATTTTAACTTACCTGCGATTAAAAAGATAATAGTGAAATATGTAGTGACGTCAAAAATGCCGCCATTATTTTATTACACTGTTATTGTGAATCAGTAATACAAGTCTAAATCTGAGTTACAGGTGGGTGTTGAATAAGAGTCTAAATCCTATTGTTTTGAAGTAAACTATTTTATTTAAAATGGAATGTAATTTGTCCATCACCGTTTATAAAGTCACTTATAATTTTAAAAAAGTGTTTCTTTTCTACCAAAAAAATGTATTAATATACAATTGAAAAAATATATTGGCTATTACTACTGGGAGAAGTAAATAAGTTAAAAATTTTCACTTAAACACGAACTATTATTTTTATCTTAGTTTATATTAGCAAGCTGGCCTCAGATAATGTAGAAAGTATAGTCTGTCTCAAAGTATATCGCTATGGCTCAGGGGCGTAGCGTGCCTTGGCGGGGTCCCGTATAAAAATTTGTTTGGGGGCCCCTCGGGGGGCCCTTATGAAGGGTAAAGATTTTTCACAAAAGAAAAAAATGTTTTTGTATAAAAGTAAAAGAAATATGTATTTATCATAATTATTTATCTGTCACTCTTTCCAAAATTTTTACAAACAATTCAAATTAAATATACACTCTCCTTGCCTTTTTTTCGGCAAACTGATTTATTAAATCATTTATAGCTGATCATGACTTTAGTTTTTCTAAAGTTCCTGCCTCTATGGACAATAGTGACAGGTCTGACAGGCATTCATGTCCCATCAAAGTTTTTAGGTAATTTTTTATCAGTTTTAATTTTAAAAAACTTCTTTCAGCAGTTGCGGTAGTAGAGATCGAACGCTGTTAGAACAACACCGATACGTCACGGTCTTATATGGCAAACTGATATGAGACCGTGACTTATCGGTGTTGTTCTAACAGCGTTCGATCTCTAACTGAAAGGGTCGAGAATAAAAAGCATGCTGTTATTACCCCCGGAAAACTGGACGCAAGATTATTGAATTTTATCAGCAATAATTCAATAAGTTCCTTAATGGAATGAATTTTATGAATAAGTATCAGATTGTAAGCATGTTTTTAGAGCCTTTAATTGGTCATAAAGATTAACTAAGATGTCTTTACTGTATTTAGCCGACAGTTTTCCGGAAGCGTTGAATATCTCTCTGTTTGAAGAAGACAGAAGTTTCTCCGGTTGTAATATTTCGACTCAGGTCAAAAAGGCTCTGAAATCTTTGTTTGAGAAATTAATATATCTTAGCGACAGTATACATTGACTTTGAAATAGGATTCCGGGTCTAAAATTCTCTCATCTTGTGATAACTCATCAAAAAAACGCTTCGTTATCTTTCGCCTTTTGTTTTTAAAAACAGTTGTTACTTCCCACTCTTTTGCTAAATCTTTGGACTCATTTAGCAAACTATTGAATGAATTTTGATGTCTTAATTCGCACAGTCTATTCAAAAGATTACTAAGTTATTGTTTTCATGCTGTAGAGCCTTAAATGATTAATGATTTCAAATAGTGAAGAAAAAAACGTGACAAGCTCTAAGAAATCATAACTCTCTAAAATGTTAATTATATTTTTACATTCTTCACGTTCATCTTTTTTATTTGAAATTAAATTTAGTTGATACAAAGTTTTTATGATTAATAAATAATTTTTCTTTACCGCTAATAAAGCGTCGTTTCTTAAAGACTATTGTATATAAAATTTCTAAAACTAAATTTAATTCGTGTGCAGCACAATGAACATAATCGGCATTCGGAGCATGTTCTTTTATAAGGGGTTTGTAATCCTCTATAAACACCCGACATAACATTTGCTCCATCGTAAGCCTGTCCTTTACATTTAGTCAAATCAATTCCATATTCTTTAATCGTATTTAAAATTTCAGTTTTAAAATTAATAAAAGTTTTTATTAATTTTTGCTTACGCACGTAGGGGGCCCCCGTGGCCCGGGGGCCCCGGATAATTGATACGGCGGTAGCTACGCCCCTGCTATGGCTTTTGACGGACAATACCCCAATAAACCTTTAACGATTATATTACCTATTGTTTTTGGATAAACCTCGGGATAAACCCATTATTACATAATGGCAGAGGTGGGCCAGGTATTTCTTGAGTATTGACCATTAGGTATATAAATATTTCGGCTAATATTTTAGTGGCAGTGTTGAATAACCGTTTTTACTGTGCGTTTCGAAAAAGTTGTTTTACGAGAATATAACTATGTCGCGTCAAAATCATTTGTCATTAGATGCAAAACAGGTTGTGAAAAATGTGTATGAAACTTTAATCAGTAGAGGACTAATTAAACAAGAAGCTTTAAAAGAAACCTGTCTACTTACAAAAACTCCAATATCATCGATAAGGGATATTATTATTAGTGAAGAATTGAACAAAAAAAAAGTTGTGATTTTCAGTCTCACCGTACAGACAATAGTGATCAGGACCTAATAAGAAGGAAAATATATTGTCTTTATAAAAGCGGATTTGTTCCTACCTTGGATAAACTGAAAAAGAAGCTAGACGAAGACGAAACCAATATAAATATTAGCCGTGCCACCCTCCATAGAGTTGTTTGTAAAATGGGATTTAAATACCGCAAAATAGACTAAAGACAAGTAGTAATGAATCGCACAGATTACGCACTTGGAGATTTAATTACCTTCAAGAAATTAAAAGATATAGGTTAGAAAACAGATCCATAATTTACCTTGATGAAACATGGTTCGATACACACGACACAGTTTCCAAAGGATGGGTTGATTCCAGTCAAAACGAGTCAAAACTGTCAGACGAAAGCACCTTCAAATAAAGGAAAACGCATTACCATAATACACGCTGGTTCAGAAGTCGGATTTGTCCCAAACTGCTTGCTGTTGTCAGCAAAGAATATTAATGATTCTAGCTAGGATATACCCAGTATTTATTTTCTAAAAAATAAAACTACATGTATGATTTGATCTTAAAATATACCATATTTATATCATAGTAATTTTCAGGTTTTAAGCTCCATATCGGCGTGTGCACTAATAAAAAACACGCAAGAATAACATCTGCGATAAAACAATAAACCGAAGTTAATTGCCCTTTGATAATTATTTCACATGAGGGCAACTATTGTATGGTCCAGGAATCGGAGATGCACCTTTTAGAAACTATTCTTCTGTTGAGTCTAATAGAAAAGTTAAACCATGGCTCATGAATAAAAATTTACTGTCATATTTAACTCCATCTTGTGCAATATAACATATTTTTAGAACATGCCTCCAGTTAACTCTAATCCCCGCCGCAAACTAGGACTTGCTTATGTAAACAGACGCTTAAAATAATTTTTTATTATTGAGATACGTTTTTCAAATAAATACCACTGCCAGCCTAAATATACAGTTTGTTTTCTGGCACTTCGTCACTATCATTAGGATTTTTTGGGATTTCGTTCATACTTTAATCTTGTTTGCAAAATTGTTTACGATCCCAAAATTATTCACATATGAATTTTTGAAATTACCCGCGACAGTGAAAGAAAAAACATCTTTTGGTGACGTTATTTTGTCGCAAACTAAAAATTTATTAATAAAAAGGATGGCTTGAAATCAATCTACTTTTCTTTACAGCCACTAAAACTACATTTAGGAATTTGATATACTAAATAACAGGGCATTTTAAACTTAAAAATTGTATAATCAACGTTGCTACATTGCTAATTTTTTTAAGTCTTATTTTGTAGTTGAAGCAGCCCTTTTATATTTAATGATATTTATGAATTGGGCCCATTTAAGTATCCCCAAACAGCAAATAATTTTCTCCATTGTTTTTTAAAATCATTTCTTATATTGTGGAGTGAAAAAGGACAAGAATATTTTTTTACCATTGACCGTTTTTCTTCGCGACGTTAACACAATAAAAAGTAAACAAACAAAATTTATGAAACTTTAATCATGTCAACTTTTTTTTCTTTATGACAAACGAAATCACATACGATGTCGTTGGGATGGTTGACCAAACTGTGGCCAGGTTGGAACTAGAACATTGTCACTAGTTTCCTTGCTGCTTACAGCAGCAGACGCTATAATAATTCTAAAAACCAAAATGTATTCAGCAAGCCTAGTGCAGATATTCCGAATATCGGGCAGCCGTTGCTAAACCGTGGAAAATCGCTGAAGCTTTGGTAAACAACCGATAGTTTATAAGTCAAGAGTGGTCAACTGGTCGATCGCGACTATTAGTCCAGTTGATCGTGGCAAGGCAAAAAATATAAATACGTAGAACAGACTGTACTGAACAATACTGTTTAATTTAAGATTTCAAGAAGTATGTAATTGGCTCGGTAATTGGTATATCGCACAGGGTGTCGTTAGTGAACAGTAGATCTTGGGTCTAATCAAGTTGGCCACCCCTAATTTAAGTCGTAGCTTTAAAGAGTAGTCTTAGTTATTACTAGAAAACGGCTGGAGATCACTATCCAAAACGTTGTGTACCAAATAACAAATAAAGAACATGCAATTTCAAGGTTTTAGTGCGCTATTAAATGATCGCTAGTCATATGAAAGTAATCGGTTTGTTACGGTCCGCCTACGGAGTGACGAAAATCATCTTACGATTTATGTTGTTGGTCTGTCAGTTTATGACGTTTTCATGACTTTAAATAAATAACTTTCATTTCCAATTTTTTGCAGCTTTCTCCCTTTGCAGGTAATATTTCATTTAGTGTTTTATCACTTAAGGACAATATTAAAAGTAAACAGACAGCAAACTTTTTTTTTAATTCTTGACAATCCGAAGTACTCCGGCTGTACTGTCGGCTAGTTGACAGACCAAACTAAAACTAAGTTAGCAGAAAACATCAAAATTTTGGTTAAACGCACACAACGATGTGAAAATAAAGCTAAGGTGTCTCAATTCTACTATATGCATTCCAGCTTAGAGAACGGCGCCAATAGTAAATTTTGCTGCACATCAGTTTGTCGAAAATAACGTACTGAAATAATGAATCAAAGCTACGTAAAAAAAAGGGCATGAACAGGTCAATAATAGCTATTTAAGGAACAAGGGTATTAATAAAAGCAATTATTGATTGATGCCAGGCTTGCGCGTTAAGGATTGAGATCATTAGTCGACAGTAATTTTTTCGGCGACCGTTTTGTAATTTAACTTTTGAAATCGTTCTTGACTTTTTTTTCGGGGTATATTTCGGGTTTAGGTAACCAACCTGATAAATGTTTTAATGGTTGTTATGACAAGGTTATAAATAGAGTTAATGTTGGTTTTGCGAATACTACTTACCTGTTATCGATATTACACCCAATAATATATAACCGCCGGAAACAAAGCTTCTTTCGCTTAGAGTCCCATGAACTTATCAATACTTTAATTTAATGTAAATAATTAGCAATTAAGATTAGAATAAAAACAATAAATAATAAAAAGTGCCGCGTGCCGCCATCTCTATAGTATGTCGGAATGTCGATGTCATCTGTGGTGTCATTACGTTGATGGACGCTGTTTTAACACTTATGACATACAGAAAGGTGTCAAAACAAATGTGCCATTGAACACAGTGTTACACATGACTATTTTCTTCGCTCTCTATAATAGGCCGCAATCCGCACGTGTTCATACGGTCTTGCTGTCTTGCTTCCTATGAGTGAATAACGTGGTAAATAACTATTTGTGGAACTGAAATTGAAATACTTACAATGCAAGAAAGGGTTTAAATATGACCCGAAATTTAAACAATTCCCACAACGATGGCAAACGTGCATAGTCTTGGGGAATGATTACGTTGGCAGATAATGTAAAAATTGTATACTGATTGCACTTAAGTAAAAAACTACAGCCAAATATCTCTGTTTACCATCAAAAGTCTAAGCGAGAAACGAACACTTCCAGAATTTCAGAAGAAAACTTTTATGAAATCCGCATAACTAGCTACAGAAGTGTAATTCTTGGTACGATCTTACCTTATCATCTGCATGTTAGACATAGTGTTTAAAACTGTCTTTTGCTTTCATTTTTGCATAAACAAAAGAACTGTGAAAACCTTATTTTTATAATTGTGGTCTGTTAGGTGCTTGTTATAGAAATTTAATTTTGCTTCATTAAAACAAAAATAATCTAGAAAGATAGAATAAAACACATTTTTATTCTTTTCTTCAGTGAACTTTAGCAATTAAATACAGTAAAAATATTACGGCGGTTTTATTGAAAATAGGAAGATAAGTGTAATTAGAAAAGTTCAGAAGTTTGACAACATCGCTGATATTAGTTTTAAATTTATAATTTCCAACTATTTCCTTACCCTACGTTATGTTAGAACTGCTTCAGTTGGTGTGAATAGGCATTTTCTTGCAACATGAACCTTATTCTGTGTCGTGTATTTACGAAATGTAATCTCGAAATCTGATCTCTAATAATAGTTTTATTTAACCCAAAGCTTAACAGATTTTGCTTTAGTGAATATTACCGGTCAGGCTCAAAACCTGAAACCGCTAAAGCTGCGCTTACTAAATTTAGTATTTGAGGTTTTTGGTTCTACAGAATTAAACAGTAATATCAGCATTCTTGCTAAATTTCTCAGTTTTGTGCTACACGTAAACTTATCTTAAATGAAACGTTCTATTGCGGGCCTAATTGATAGGATTCGAAATTTTTAATTTTTATTTCTTTGGATTGGAGATAATAAGCTCAATCGAGACACTCGAACTGGATGGATCGAACGCAGATGCTGACGATATCTTAATATTCTGGAATGGAGCCGATAGACAGTTAGATTCTTTCTTAAAATCATCATTCTTAATTTCCAGTCAAACCATTCTAAGGCAAATAAACTAGGAATAATAGAAACCTTAGCAGAGCAACTACATTATGCTATGACCAACCATTCCTTGATGTCGAATTGGGCAACATCAAGATGGATCTACTTCAAAATGGTATACCAAGAAAGATTATGTAAAATTGTAATGTGGTACCAATAGTACGTTCACCTGAGCAAGATAATCTCTTTTTCTCTCTCTCTCTCTCGCTCTCTTTTAACAATCCAATATTTAAAAGAAACGTCTGAAAAGATTATACTAATGGCAAAGCAGTATGGAATCCAAACGGTTTTTAAGTATGGATCAACTTAAAGAAAAATCCTAACGAAAACAAAACCTAATTCATATATACAGGAGGAAGCGTGTGTCTAACAGGTAAAATGTGAATGTGGAGAGTCGTACACTGAAGAAACAGAATGTCCCTTAAATGTGAGAATTGCGGAATGTAAACAAGCAAAACTTCAAAATCAGGGATCGCTGTCATTGTTTGGTCCAAACGACATGGCATTAAATGGTCAGAAGCACGGGTTATCCACTAGGAACCCCATTGGAAGAGCACACATTTAAAAAAGCTGTCTTTATAGGAAATGATAATATTTTTAGCAAGTCAAGTGTGGAAATACCCGCTATTTGAAAACCACTGTTAGAGCCCACTAATGCTGGCGTCCTGAGTGACTTCACCCAACCCCGTCACGAATGAGTGCTCTACGCTAATATACAGGGTGTCCCAGAAGTAATGGGACACAGAGTAACGGTAGATTCCTTAGGTCGAAATAATGCAATTAACGTAAACTTGCCTTATCACAAGATTAATAATAACTAAGATACAGACATCACACATCACAAACTTTTAATTTGATATTTGTTTTTTCGTAATAATTTTTTAACTAAAAGACATAGCGGTACAAAATTGGGGATTTGGGGGTTCTTTAAGGCGAGAAATTCAAATTGGTCCGATACTTTTGATGTTGCTAGTAGAGGACGCCAGCTACGGCCTACCCCACTTGTTTAAGATGGCATAACTTTTTTAAACTTAGTATATTGACCTGTTTATTAAAAAAGAAGTTACTATAATTCCCCCTGCGTCAAAAATGTTTACCTTATTTAGGTCTCTAGGAGCAACTGTTTTTGAGATAAACGCACTTTAAAGAGCTCCGCAATTTTTCTATGAAAAATGGGTTTCGACTAAGTAATTGTTTTTAAACTTTACAAAGTAATAACTTTCAACACGCTGATCAAAAGTTTTCACGGGCACAAAATCCAAAAACCCCTCTAACCCCTCCATAATCAACCTTAAAAATAACTGGGGATTTGGAGACCTTTGAGGGTGATTTTGGGGGCTTAGATTTCGGGTTTTGTGCCCTTAAAGACTTTTGATCACCGTGTTGAAAACTATTACTTAGCAAAGTTTGAAAAAAATTGGCCAAAACCCATTTTCAATAGAAAAATTGCGGGATCCTTTAAAATGCGTTTATCTCGAAAACAGTTACTCCTAGAGACCTAAATGAGGTATACATTTTTGACGTAGCGGGAATTATAGAAACTTTTTTTAATAAACAGGTCAATAAAGTAAGCTTGAAAAAAGTTATGTCATCTAAAATAAGTAGGGTAGGCCGTAGCCCACTTATGTACCGTTATGTCTTTTAGTGAAGAAATTATTACGAAAAAACGAAAACAAAATCAAAAGTTTGACACCCTGTATCTTAGTTATTATCAACTTTGGGATAAGCCAAGTTTACGTTAATAGCATTATTTAGACTTAAGGAATATGCTGTTGCTCTGTGTCCCATTGCTTCTGGGACACCCTGTATAAGATCAAGAGCGTTAGAAATTAAATTTAGTTTACACTTAAAAACGGACAGAGATAGAACTGCCCGAAACGTTGTGTGAATAATAAAAATAAAGACAATGGAAGTCCCCAATTCTTTTAGTGTTAAGCTAAGTAATTTTTATTTTTTTTTAATTAAATAAGCCTTTTACATTTTTGTGGTCCTATTTTTTTAGAAGATCAAAAAGAAATAAGTTGAAATGTTTTTATTGAGAACGATCGTTTTAAGAGATCGAACGCTGTAGGAACAACACCGATACGTCACGGTCTCATATGGCAAACCCGTATAAAACCGTGACTTATCGGTGTTATTCTAACAGCGTTCGATCTCTACCTTGTAGATTGACGAAGCGTTAAAGACCGCTAGGCATTCCAAGATTTTATTGGTTAGAACAAGAATCGTGAATTAAATTTAATACGTCCCCACATTTTCATATCTGAAATAAAATTGGGGAAAATAATGGGGAAAATAAAAAGCCGCTTTGCTAACCAGAACTAACCATGACCGACTAAAACTTAGGGCTTTTGAATTTGTCTAAATTATGCCCACATAGAAGTTATTAACAAAATTTTTATAATTTTTGATATGGTAGAAGTAATAATTTTTTTAAAAAGTGTAATTATATATTCCCCGGGTTTTTTCTAATACGTTGTTAAAATTTTGTTAACTTCTTTGTAGGGATTTAGGACCTATTTTACGAAAGGAAAAAAGAATTGCCCAAGATTTAAAGAAGCGAATCATATCCAGAGAAAGATATTCCAGCTTATAAGTATGCGTTTCCACTCGCGTCTAGAGACACCTCGGATAGACAAATTCAAAAGCCCTAAGTTCTAGTCGGTCATGGTTAGTTTTGGTTAGCAAAGTGGCTTTTTATTTTCCCCATTATTTTCCCCAATTATATTTCAGATATGAAAATGTGGGGACGTATTAAATTTAATTCACGATTCTTGTTCTAACCAATAAAATCTAGCGGTCTTCAACGCTTCGTGTAGATTGCCATCACAGTGTTTTTTATGTTTATGACGGTCCACGAAGCCTTGCATAAAGCCTAAGTTGTAAGTAAGTGGGTGCTGAGTTTTTACTTTTTTAACCCATTTTTCCCTAGTCCCGTCAAAGTGATCCATATACCAAAACTTGCAGATATTGCATTTCACGGCACCCATTAGACAACGCGGTAGTTTCACCACGAACGTTATAAAAACAACTACTACTTCTGAACCCCCCATTTTGTGTTTTGGTGTAATTTCATCTAGACAGGCGGGACCTTCAGTTTGACATGGATTTCGAACCGTTATACATTGCGTTTTTGACCTATGCCAAAATGTATACTTTTTTTGGAAGGGAAACCTCTATTTTTTTATATAAACTAATGTATGAACTAATCCTCTAAAATTAGAACTAAATGCATATATTTGCGTCAAAATTTCAAATCACAATGCCATTATAAAAAAAAACGAGAAAAGTATCCACAGCCGTAAAATTATTTCTACTAATTATTTAACAAAAAACTGTTAATGTAAATAATAGTATAATATTCAACAAGCATATAATGATTGCTGTTATTCACGCAGATGAAGTTTATGACACGAGCCGTAGACTAGTCAGTCACCCGAGTGAATAACAGCTATTATATGCGAATAGAATACTATAATTTATCCATATCAAATAATTTTGGCAAGAATTATTAATATTCTTTATTTTTTAATAAGCCAAACAATTTTTGACGTTTCAAATTAAAATTAAATAAGACATCGTTCTGTTCTGACGATTGTTTCATAGCCTGCTGTATTTTTTATCTAGTACGTAATAAATAGTATTTTGCTAGTCCGAAATGTTTTACTTAAATAAAGCGGACCCAATAAATAATAAAATTATTATTCACTATACAGTATAGTGAATAATAGATATTATTATTTTGTTAACGCATATAGAATGCACGAATAGTATATTAGTCATGGATAATAGTATATTATTCAATGAACATGTAATTATAGCTATTACTCACGATGATGAAGTTTGCGTCATGAGCCAAAGGCGAGTGAGGAAATTCATCAGAGTGAGTAATAGCTATTACATGCGAGTAGAATATTATATTTTTTCTACGACTTTTCCTAGGTGTTTATTGAACGAACGAAAACTTTAGCCGGCGTCAGTTGTAAATAACATTGGTTGTCATAGTACCGTGAAAACAGATGTCAACCAGCAATTTTTCGTGTGTGCTTTCAGGCAAAGCACACTATTATTTTTATACACTATCTTATAAGGTCACATGATTGTGAAAGATGAACTTTTTTTTTCTTCAGATAAATTAAATTTGTTAATAATTTTTTCGATACATGACAATTATTAAAGGTCGACTTTTTGAAATTTATATATGTTAGACAGTGCTTATTGACTCTTAAAGACGTGTGTTCATCGAACCCGTGAGTAATGGATCATTACTCACTGGTAGGTAATAAGTTTTATTATCTATTCAAAATTAGTTAATAATAAGTATATTATTAAACAGTCGTGGAAAAATACCTTTTTTTGTTTTTAACTTACTTTTCATGGTTAATTAGACAAAAAAAAAATATGCTGTTATCTTTGTTATTTTTTTAGGGTACTAGTTCATATTTACATTTAAAAAAAATATATAGTTGCTCTTGATTTACGTAATAATTTGTGTCGTATATTTATAAAAAAAAATATATATATTTTGGCATAAATTAAAAACGCAACAGTTAATTGTTTTTTTCATGTAATATCAGTTAACAAAAAAACTATTGGTGTGCTAATTTAAGGAACATCATAAGATTTGCCAAAACACCAGTAAATACGCAAAAATCGGTAACTTTTTCTGATAAAGTGATTTGAGCTCTTTTGATACTGGCGACAAACTGTAGATTTTGCTGCTAAGGTGATTTTATATTTGATTGCATTAAGAGGAGTTTTTAAAAGAAAAAAAAATACACTAACAGTAATAAATAAAAAAAATAAATATCATGCAAAAAATAAAGACCGTGAAAAATAGGTAGCTTTCATACCAAAGGTTTTTCTCTCTAAATGTGTTGAAATTAAATTTTAGAAGGTAATTTCGCTCACATTTTACATTTTTAAAATCTATTATCTCAAAAGATATATAGGAATAGTTCCGGAACACTGCAAAAAGTTTATAACTAACTTCTAAAAATACGAGTTATCCTTGTCTAACCTAATAACACAGGCCCACAAAAAAAGTGGTGTGTGCTGGGTGACGGAGTAGGATTTTTTGGAGTATTTTTTCCGCTGAACACACAGCACACACCACTTTTTTTGTGGACCTGTGTAATTTTACTCGTAGCTGGATTAATGATAACAGTAATTTCCAATTACATCGTTATCACCCTGTAGACTTTGCTGTATGTGATAAAGTACATAAAAAATGCATATCATTAAATTGTTTTGCAAATAGAAGTAGAACATTGATTACATAAGTAAATTTTTAAAAAGTGGGTAGCAACTCGATATTTAAAGTACCTTAAACTATTACAGTTTTTGTTTTTTTTTTTTAATTATATACTATATATTTTGAATGCTATTAAAAAAATGCGCTAACTTCTTTAACGCAGTTAAGCTATTCGGAACTTTCTCACAGGTTGTTTTTTAACAATGATTGATTTTTAAAATGCTTTTTTTTAATAAAAGAAATAATGTATTACATTTGTTAAAAACGTTTATGTTTTCTTTATAAAAAACAAATATAAAACGATTTTTTTGTGTATCATCGGTTTAAAGAAGTTAAAAGCTGGTTAAAGTCGAGGTCGAGTAGTAATTTAAAATTATTTTCGTTGGAACGTTCGAATATAACACGTCAAATTTAAAAACTGTAAATTTGTGAAAAAAAGATATTTAAAAATTTTAACGCCAGGAAAATTAAAATAGAATTCATAATTTTCTCCCCACTATGCAATTTAAATTATAGGTAAATATGTCAAAGACATACTATATACTTTTTTACAATTAAAAACAATATCCAATGCTGACCTATATAGTCTAGTCAATAAGTTGATTTAGTGTGAAAAATAGGTACAAGTCTCCTAAAAATATGGTTGATGGTTTAAACCAGTGTTTCTCAAAGTGGGCGATAACGCCCCCTTGTGGGTGCTGGAGGCCTAGAGGGGGGCGGTAAGGGACACAGAAAAAATTGGGGGGCGCTGATGTGATTTTGGGGGGCGATGGGTGATTTGTAACTTCAGCTACTTCATATTTTAAAATTCACTGAAATTAAAATCCTTCTACTACACAACATCCATTTATTATTTCATATTTTTATTCTGTTTTATTGTATAAATATAAATTAAAAATATATTAAAAATTTAATATTTTTAATGCGTTTACAAAGCTATTTATATCTTGGGATATTTAGTAACAGGTATCAAACACTGAAAGATATTCGTGTCTTCAAGTGTCGCAGGTGAGGTGCCCACCTCCGAAGACACGTGTTAAAAATATGTATCTATTGTTGCCGCCAAGCAGAGCACTTGCCGAACGCGGGATTTTTTTATGTACCTAATCTAGTAAAAATAAAGAAAAACTAAAATTAAAATTAGAAGGTTCAATTATAATTCACGTTTGGCGCGAACAAATATTATACGATTTATTTGTGCAATCGTGTATTTTAGTCCGTCAACGTTCGTCGGTCCGTGTTTGAGGAGTGCAAGTGCCCAAATACACAGCCGCGGCTCGCGACCCTCCGACGACTGACGTGACTAGAGCTGAGTCGTTCGCGAACGATTCGTTCAAAACGAACGAATCAATGCACTGATTCGAATAAAATAATTCCCTGTTTTCAATGGATTGGAATCGTTTTTGAGCCACTTGCTCGATCGCTCTGGATGAATTACGAACGTAGTGTGGATGATCGTTTTGTTCATAAGGTCACTAAGTCAGATTTGGACTCGAACTCGAAGATTTGGCAATTGGCGAGCGGTTTGTTATATTTCGATTTTGCTCACATTACCAGAGGTATATTAGGCAAACAATTTATGCGTATTGTCGGTTCGAGTCAGTTTTGGCTATATACCTATTTAGCAATTAAAAGAACTTTTTTTTTTGTTTTAACTATTCTTTTGAAGAAAGATTTTATTTGGAGGTACATTTGTAGGTTTTATTAATTATAGTTTTTGAAAGTTTTATTTTAAATATATTTTATAAAATAATAATTATACCAAAATAAAATAAATGTAAATAATTTCTTTATTTAAGATAACTATCACATTTTTTGTGGAATTCAAAACCGACCGAGTCAGACCGGCATCATAATAAAGTGAATCGGTTGCGAACGAATCTTTTTAAGTGAATGAATCAAATGAATCGATTTAGTAAAAAGATTCGAACTTTCTACCTCTAGACGTGACGTTCCGCCGCACGCACGCATCGCACTCGCTCTCCCTCCCGCCACTCCGCCCGCTACCCCGATACTCTTAATATTGTAAAGTTGTATTATTATTGCTTAATGTTGGCGAGACTAATATGTTATTAAGGTTTTTAAGGTGAAAAAAATGAGGGGGGCGCTACAAAATAACTGACTTTCAAAGTGGGCGTTAGACGAAATAAGTTTGGGAACCTCTGGTTTAAACTATCCGGAATGGTATCTAGAAAAAGATGTATTTTGGATTTCTCCTGCAAAAAAAAATTGCAATTGTTATTAACAAAAAACTGTAAAAATATAGCCGTCTAGCTTTTTGGAAATCTTAAAAAGTATAAGAGATGGCTCAAATATAAAAGTTTCTGAACGAGCAGTAAAAAAGTTCTGGATTTCTGGAATTGTAGCTTCAATATTTATAATTTTAATTTAACGTTGAAAATCGGCTTTCGCGCGGCTGTTTCGGCATGCGCGCGCCGCCACTGTAGTGAGCGAAGTTTTTAAATAATTTTTATGCAATTAAATATTAATTAAAAAATTAAAAAAAAATTCTGGTGTCATGTAGACTGATTGATTGATTGATTGATTGATAAACTAAATACACAAGTTGAGGTTTTGTCCGCCTCGACACTGCAGCCTACAGGGCTTGTTGTATCTCTTGGGTATTTGTTTCAGTTAAAAAGGTTTGACACCTTAGACAGGTGTAGTAGCCCTTTTACTGTTCTTTTCTGGTCTCCAGCCTCCTGGTGGTTAGTGTCCACCATGAGGTTTTGATTTGTTCTCCAGTATGTAAGTGCAGGGCACTCATATATGATGTGAGAGGCTGTCTCTTCCTCTTCGTCACATAGTCTGCAAATGGGTTCTTCTCTATAGATGCCCATAGTGTGCATATGCTTTCTTAGGTGCAGTGTCCGGTTATTAATCCTGTCACTATTCTAATCTGATTCCTATTTAGTTTTAGTAATTTACTTGTCAATGCTTTCGATGGTGAGTCCAACATTGATTTACTGTGATTTTGCCTTGGAATGTGGTTCCAGTATGACTGATGTTGTGTTTGAATCCACCGAGTCATGTAGCCACGAACCGAGGCTTTTGGTATTCCAAAAACAGGTTCAGGACCCACAAACATTGCTGCGGAGCCTCGCCTGGCCAGGGAGTCTGCATTTTCATTGCCCTGTATTCCCCTGTTTCCTGGCACCCAGGAAAGTGTAACTTTGTTGTGGTTAGCCAGGTTTAGGAGGCATTGCAGACAGTTCCAAACCAACCTTGAGTTGACTTGTTGAGATGCCAAAGCTTTTATGGCCGCTTGACTATCAGAGAAGATAGTAATGTCCCTGCCCTTATATCTCCTCCTCAAGTTCTCTCGCAGACAAAGTTCAATGGCATATATTTCCGCCTGGAAAATAGTGGCATATTTCCCCAGGGAAGCATAAGCATTAAACCTGGGGGTCATACCGTGTATTCCTGCGCCGGCTCCATTGTCAGTCTTGGATCCATCGGTATACCAAACCAAATTCCGAGACTGACCAGGAGATCGCTCACTACCGCCCCAGGTAAGCTGGGTTTTGTATGGTCTGTGTGTATTTATCCGTTTTGGCATTGTATCACTGCTCATCTCAAATATTGGGTTTTGATACTGCTCGTTATTCTGGTGTATCCTAGGGCAGGCCCAGAGCACCAGTTGCCGTTGCATTTCAGCCTGTATGCCCCAATCCTCGCCTCCGCCTAATAATTATACCAAGAGGGGGAGGCTTAGTAGGGTTTCCATGGCTGCAGTTGGAGTGCTTCTAATAGTCCCGTTATACAGAGATATGCTAGTCGCTGGAGTTTGGATAACTCGAGCTCTGCTTTTCTCTGTTCTATTTTTGGCCACCAGATAGTTGAACCGTAGGTTATCATGGGTCTTACCACAGCAGTGTACAACCAGTGACTATGCGTGGCTGAAATCTCAATTCTTCCCCACAGCTCTTTTGGTAGCCATTAGAGCCATTTTGCCCTTATTAATCACATTCTGCATATGTGGATTCCAGGTTAGCTTAGAATCCAGAGTTAATCCAAGATACTTTACCTCCTGGACATAGCCGGGTGTGGTACCGAAGAAGTGAGGAGATATTAAATCATCCAGCTTCCTTCGTCTAGTGAAGGGTATTAGCGCAGTTTTGCCAGGATTAACAGTAAGGTTTTCCTTGTTGCACCATCCCTCCACAATTCCAGTGCCCTTTGCATAAGCTCCGAGGTTGTTTTGTTATGCTTCCACGACAAGTATAGTGATGTCATCCGCATACCCCTGGGTATAGAAGCCATTATTATTCAGTTCCACCAGAGTTCGTCAACAACCATATCCCACACTAGTGGGGATAGAACCCCTCCCTGTGGGCATCCTTTGACCACTGACACCTCCATTGTTTCGCTGAATAACGTTGCTTGCGCTCGTCTGCCAAGTAACATGTTGTTTATCCACCTACAAATGGTGTCGTTAACATTATGTCTGGCAAGAGCCGCGGCCATTGAGTTGAAGGAGGTTTGATCAAAAGCTCCTCACTGTCAAAAAAATCAGCAAGTGCGATTTCCTTGTTGTTCAGTGCGAGTTCTAATCTGGTCACCAGTTGATGAGCAGATTCTCATGATTTTTCTGATTGATAGGCATGTTGGTTTTGTGAGTGGCCTTTTGTAAGAGAGTTTTCCCTGACACATCTGTCGATCAGTTTTTCCATTGTTTCTATCATAAAAGACGACAATGTAATTGGTCTAAGTCCCTTTGCCTGGGAGCAGTCCTTACCCGGCTTTGGAATGAAGACCATTTTAGTCTGCTTCCATGCATTTGGCAAATAGCTCGTAGCTAGGCTTGCACGGAAGAGTTTGCAAAGCAGTGGAACTAGGGTTTGCTTTCCCTGCTGTAGTAGTGCTGGGATTATCCCATCAGGTCCACGCTTTGTAGGATTCAAATGATTCAATTGCCCACTCGATTTTTTCGTAGGTTATGACTTCCTTTGCTACTTCCCAGTCGCTTCTTGTGGGCCGAATATTCGGAACATTGACGTCTGGGTAGGTCTCATTAAGTTGAGTTTCTCTTGATCCTGGTAGATGTGTTTGGTGCAAAATCTCCAATGTTTCCCTGCCAGTTTCAGAGTAGGTTCCATCTGGTTTTTTTAGAGTGCTAACAGGATTGACCGGATCTTTTGACAGGATTTTTTGGAGTCTGGCTGCCGTGCTGGTATTTTCAACCTCCTGGCAGTACTTCCTCCATGAATCCAGTTTGGCCTTACGGACGCGTTTATTGTATTCGGTGAGTGCAGATTGATGTTCATCCCACTTACCCGTTTTCTTCGCTCTGTTGAACAGTCTGCGGGTTTTTTCCTTAGCTCCAGTAGTTCGTTATTCCACCAGGTAGACTTTTTCCTGGCGGTTTGCTTTACTAGAGGACAGTTATTCTGATAAGAGTTTGTAATAGCCTTCAGTAGTTCACAGGAAGCAAGCTCTATGTCAGTAGTGTTCCTAATGCTGGTTTTGACTTAACTGCAGTTGATGGTCAAAGTTTCCTTGTATTTCTCCCAGTCCGTGCTCCTCGGATCACGGTACTCCCCCATTGGCCTCTGAAATGCAGAGATCGCCAGAAAGATGTGCCTGTGATCAGACAGCGACGGTTCCTCCGATACATACCACCGAGTTACCTGGGATCGTATACGCGGAGATGCCAAAGTAACGTCGATTACCTGTATGTAGACACTTTAAAGAATATGATTCCGCGATAATAAAAGTTGTATTACCATTTTTCAAAAAGTTATTCAATTGTTAATTAACAGTTTTTTTACAGGTCCTGTTGTCATAAAAAGTGGTACTTCATAATTTATTTTAATAATAAAATTATGATATATATATATATATATATATATATATATATATATATATATATATATATATATATATTTAATTAATATTTGTTTATAAACAATTTATAAACACATAGCAGGAAAAAATTTAAAAAATAATTATAAAATGTCTAACATGAAGATGAAATCAGCTTAAAATTTAAAAAAATATATATTTAAGAAACATTATTTAAATTTTTCACTTTTTTTACTTCAAATTAAATAATTAATGAAATAATTTTTTTTAATAAAATTTCATAATGTCATCTTGTTAAGTATGTTATAAAAAGGGCTCCAAAAAACAAAAAAAATATCGATTAATAATTTTATACCGCTTTTTATGACAACATAGACCCTTAAAAAAACTTAATTAACAATTGAATAACTTTTAAAAAAATGGTGATACAACTTTTATTATCGTGTGATCATATTCTTTGAAGTGTCTAGATGACACCAGAATTTTTTATTTTTTTTAAATTAATATTTAATTGCATAAAAAAAATATTTCTAAACTACGCTCACTACAGAGGCGGCGCACGTATTCCGAAACTGCCGCGCGAAAGCCGATTTTTAACGTTAAATTAAAATTATTAATATTGGAGCTACAATTCCGGGAATTAAGAACTTTGTTACTAACATTTCCTTCTTTTTCAGAAACTTTTAGAGTATTTGAGCTATCACTTATACTTTTTAAGATTTCCAAAAAGCTGGACGGCTATATTTTTACAGTTTTTTGTTAATAACAATTGTCATTTTTTTTTGCAGGAAAAATCCAAAACACGTCTTTTTCTAGATGCCATTCCGGATCAACCATATTTTAGGAGACTTTTAACTAATTTTCACAGGAAATCAACTTCTCGACTAGGCTAATAATAATAATATATTTTTTTCCAAAACAATTGCAAGTGTCTACTATATGTGAAGTCTGGCCGTATTTTGTAGACACTGTGGTGGGATCATATTTAATTGAATTAAAATAGTTTTGTAATAGCTCAATATTAACCAAGTTTTAAAGTCAATACGACTACTAATAACAGTAACAACGTCCTCATCTCTTAACGTCTAAGTTTAATTATCATAATAGTAAAACAAAATGTAATTCTTCTTTTATCTTAATAACATAAAAATTAATAAAGGCAACAGCGCTTACATTTTCGTAGGAGTCGGGCGTCGGATTTCGACGCCGCGTAGCGTGCCCAAAAATGGTTTCACTGTTCGCTGAGACATCGATGTTTAAACATCGAGACAACTTGAACTTGGTCAATCTTAACGGGATTTTATAAATTGGAAAATATGAGTTATTTTGATGATTAAAAAAAGTGTTTTTTTTTGAAATGTTTTAAATTAGTTATTTTTTAGGATTTATAGCACACTGTCAAATGATATTAGTTGTACTATTTTGGTTTTTATACGTATTTATTTTTATTGGAGCAATGTTTTAACTTTCAAACCATTAAATTGTGTGATTTTTTAAGGTGATTACTTAAAGTATGAT
>JAHBCN010001585.1:112879-152535 GCA_019359885.1 Listronotus oregonensis | reverse complement strand
TTTTATTTTGTTGCGACTGTAAAGGAAGGATGTAAAGTTTTTATTGTGATTTATCGTGCATGATTATTCGTTAGGGGCACTTCCTACCAATTAATTTTTTTTAAACTAAGTTGCCATACCTAAAGTTCTATTGCAAGTTTAGTTCAAGCTATTAGAAATTTCGTGGCAAGGGGTCCCGGTGCACTGCACCGCCTAGCCCTCTGACAGCTAGGAACCTTTGTTGTAGCAAATAAGTTGGTTAATCTGAATGTTGTACCTAAACCCCTCTTGTTCCATTGGCGTAGAAATCTATAACAAACATTTAATTAAAAATCCAGGTTCTAAGCATATGGACTGATATTAATCCTAATTGTGAAATGGGTTTTTTTGCCCCATAAAGCTACCAAATTTCGGCAAAATAGTATGAGCAGTTTTTGAATTATTCCAGAAAAACGATTTTTAAATTGTCACTTCAGCGCCGCCCAGCGCCCAAACTAAGCAACTTTGTGCTAAGACAAGTTTATTTAAATTGGCTAATTTTGGTCTGAAGAATACGTAGTCTGTTATTGTAAAGACTTTTTACAGATACCCTTTATGTACAGGGTCTTTGATTATATTTACGTGGCTTCTGGGGCCTTTATTTTTAAAGATAGAAAAAAATGTTTTATATAAAAATTGAAGGATTTTTTTTATATTTTTTTGAAATTATCAGTAAAAAAATATCGCAATAAAAAAATGGAAAAATATAGGCAACTTCAACTTTTTAAATGAAACACCCTGTATATTATGCGCTACAACGAAAGATTTTTTTTTCTGATTTCTAATATATACATTGATGATATTTGGATGAACCATTTTTGAGATATTTAAGGTTAAATTATTAATAAATAACAAAAATTTCATATTAGTATCGAGAAAGCCATGGAAACAATAGAATTGTTATGTTGCTGAATTTGGTGAGGGTTTTCTCTGGACCCATAATGTTTATTTTTGTGATTAAACATTCCTGCTAAAGTGAAGACTTGTCGGTGAATAGAATTTTATTTAAAAACTTTGGATCCTGCTGCATAAACCTAGCTATTTCCAATGCATACTAGGTCGGTCCTGCATGTTTTGTTCAGGAAGGTTGTGAACGGACATAAATTTATAAGGATAAAATTTGTAAAATTTTAAGGTTAAATAAATTTTATAATCTGTTTTATTAAATTTAGATGCCGCATCCGAGATTGATATTACAGGATTTTCTAAATTATTAAAAGTATTTAGTGCAAGTCCAATAGAAAAAGTATAATTATTATCCTGAATTAACGAGGATATCCAAAACTTTGTTTTCATTTCGTGCTGCAGTCCTTTTCTTCATTTAAAAGCTTTTTCGTTCAATATACTTTTTTACTATGTATTTAATAGTATCTATAGATGGTACCCGTTGTTAAGGATATAATAAGTAATATTCCCTTTGCACTGTCGTCACATTATTATTGTTACCATAAAAAAGACGCATAATAAAGATTTTTTGTTCTTCTGAATATCCCATCGACAAAAAAGCAATACAAACTACTTTTAATAGTTAAAATGATAAATTTCAACTCTTTACAATATCAATACGTAAAATTTATTAAAACAATTTTAGTGTTTTCATAGCTTTCTTGATACTAATATGATTTTTTTCGATTTATTTATATTTTAGGCTTAAATATCTCAAAAATGGTTTATCCGAATATCATTAATGTACATATATTTAAAATCAGGAAAAAAAGATCTTTTATTATAGCGGATAATATACAGGGTGTTCCATTTAATAAAGTTGAAGTTGCCTATATTTTTCCATTTTTTTATTGCGATATTTTTTTGATGATAATTTCAAAAGATAATATGGAAAAAAACCTACAACTTTTATATAAAACATTTTTTCTGTCTTTAAAAATAAAGGCTCCAGAAGCCACGTAAATATAATCATAGACCCTGTATGAGTATAAATGTATTTTATTTATTTAATGCAAATATAATAATAAAATTTAAACATATTGAATTTTATTTTTTTTTCGAGAGGGCCGCGCCCAAGAGACCTGCATCTCGAGCCGCCACTGAGTCAGAATAAATTTTAAAAAAATTTAACCATCTTACCAAGGCTGGGGTTTTTCTTAATTTATTGTTTTTTCCGTTTAGGAAATAACTGGAAGGTTGTGGAAGGTAAAAAAGAAGGTCAGACGCAAGTAGCTTCTTCACAATTTACAGAAACATGCAACTGGTGCTACCCCATTGATATCCATCTTGCTACTGCTGGAATTCAAGGTAATTAGTTTTATTATTTATCTGTTTTACTGGAATCTGAGAGTGGTTGTAGTTTTCATAAGAACTTAAGCAAAATCGTCATCGGTTTCTATAGTAAGTAATATGGTTCATCCTGTAAGTTTTATTAATATTATTTGGCGGAATAGTATAGCTTTGCAGTTTTGTATTTTGTTATGCAAAAAAATCATATCAAGCATATTGCAAATATAACGTGGTAATGGATGCAAATAAAGTCGTTTTCTATTAGCGATTCCGTAAGTCTGTCGTGTCGTTTTTTTTATCGTAGAACCAGATCAAACCTGTTAGGTTTCTTTGAGTATGTCACCGGGCACATGAAATCGTATTTTACGACATTTTTTTGTGGTCTCGAACTTTTTAAATTAATAAAAAGTGTTTTTTTTAACTTATAAAAAATTTTTTT
Source organism: Listronotus oregonensis (assembly GCA_019359885.1). Lineage (NCBI taxonomy): Eukaryota > Metazoa > Arthropoda > Insecta > Coleoptera > Curculionidae > Listronotus > Listronotus oregonensis. Next base: position 149,843 of record JAHBCN010001585.1, on the reverse strand, counting down.
TTTTGTTTCCACCGCCATAACTTTAAAACTATCAAAGATACCGATTTTTTTTTGTGTCAAATTAAAGCCCGCACTGTTTGGGCACAATTCGGACTTTCATTCCTCTAAAAATCAGATAAACTAAAAATATATATTTTTTATATTGACATTTTCGCCAATCAATAAACTTTTTATTTTTGAAAGTATTTTCATACATGCAGCGAAGAAAATATAGCCAAATAATAACAAAAGTTTTTGAAAATTTTTTTTTCCTAGAGCGTATCGTTTGGAAACAGCGATTTTTTTTGTCAGACGTAAAAAGGTATCATCGGGACCCAATAGACCTCGCATGCGGATAGCGTGCGTAATAATACATTGGTAGTGGTGGTTGTCGAAATTTGGAGTGTGCTGTATGTACTAAGAATTCTAAAACAATGAAGCGCATTATTTGTAAGAAAATTGAGTATGATGGATACAAATCTGTGATATAAAGTCCTAGAATACAAGTATTGTTATCATTACTATCAAGTGCTGAAAAAAAGGCAGGACAATCTAGCAAAAGAAATTTTGTCAAAAAATGGTATTTTAAATGGCGAAATAAAAATAAAATATCATATAGACTGTCGTAAATCTTACACAAATTCTCAAAACTATTATCACAGTTTGCAATCAGACAGTGGCGCCGATCCTTCAAATTATTGTGGCACTAAACTTAAATGCCATAGTTTCAATATTAAAAAATGTGCTTTTTTGCAACACAAGTAAAAAAAGTTTAATAAAAATTCTGTTTAAACCACTAATTTAAATATTATTATATACTTACATAGTATAGTTGGTACCATTATATTAGTTTATATTTTGTAATGAAACAAAATACAAATTTTATCCTTATAAATAATGCTTAGGGTATTTATTTCTTTACATAGTACTGAATCTTTTTAGGTAGTAAAAAAGCTACCTATCAAAAAATTAATAAAGCTGCCAGGAATAGAAATGACATTAATATGATATCTAAATTAAGTGGCTATGAAGATTTATTTGCGTTTGATGCGAAATATCATAAATTATGTTACAGCCACTACATATCTGAAAGAACCATAAAATCGCACAAAAATAGGAAAATAGTTCCCAATACTGCCTCGAACCTATCCAAAAATAATTTGACAATATCTACCTCTTTTACAAGTATTGGTAGTGATGTTCGGATAGATCTTTTACTTCCTAAAGAAATGTTCAAAATTCAAACTTTATTACTAGCTGCTGCCATACTACGTAGTGCAATGGCTTTATGTCAACCCAAAATTAAATTTCCAACATGTACTTGTGTAAAAGAAGGCCCAAAATGTTCTAGTAGTGTAAATCTCGTTTCTGCAATAACATTATTAAAGACTTTGAGGCAGAAATGGATGAATGGATGAAATTTACGAATGAATAACTAAATATACTGAAGCTGTTCCATAATTATAAATCTTACTTACATTATTACATTTTTGGAGTACTGTGTAGAAGAAAAAATCACCCACGGAATTTCGAAGACCGTCTGCAAAGGCCCTGAAAGATGGATACCGGGATAAGGCGAGGTCGAAGATGCATTCTCAAGCCAAAGCCGAAATTGTGATTAAAAATTATATATTCCTGTTAAAAAAAAAGTTTAACAAAGTCCTAGTTTATATTTTATGTACTATATGTTTCTCAAATTTAATTAAAAGACATAAAGCATCCGCAATTTTTTGTTGCTCAAAGTGTTTTAAAAATGATGAACTCTTGAATGTATAATTAAAAAATAACAAATTCCGTGGGTGGTTTTCTTTACCAGCAGCCAATAAAAAAGTCTAATAAACCTACTGATAAGGTGGGTAATTAATAACAATGAATGCTATTTTTTGAATGGGTTTATAAATCTACCCAACTGTTTTAAATATTTTAATTTTTCTTTCCTAAACAACTTAAGTAGCCCTAAGATCTGCGTTTAAACCTGTTGATAAAACTTAAACTACTACACTCCCACCAGACCGTTAAGATTATTGCAGTCGGCCGGCCGGCTTGCTAAGCCGAGCGCGCAAAAATATGACTTTCGCCCGTTAAAAAAATATCACTGACTCAATACTATAAAGGAAATATATTTTTTTTTATTTTAAAAACTTTTTTTATACATTAGCTACAATTTGTACGCAGCATGTATGTATAAATTTTCAATAATAAACTTTTTTCTCGATTGCCTAAAATTACGCTACTGAAAATAACAATTTTGAGTTTCCTACCATTTTAAAAATTAAACAAAAAAAGAATCAGCTTCACGGGGGACGTTGTTCGAAGCGCTATTGTGTCTACTTTAATCTAAAAAAAAGTTAACCTGATATCATAAATATTATTAGAGATATAGCAGTGGAGATGTTAAAAAACGTGTTTCATTAAAAACCGATTTTTTTGGGTTTTTTCGAAATAAAAAAGTTCTCGACCACTAAAAAATGTCGTAAAAAGTGATTTCGTGTACACAATTACCTTATTAAAGAATCCCACTAAGTCTGGTTTGGTTCTACGCCGGTTTTTTTTTCTCAATAACTAAGCGACTTTCCAAATTTTACTCCACTATATCCTATTATTTTTCATACAGCTAGTCAAGGATATATAAATATATTTAGTTCCACGAAGGAGCACAGGGAGATTTTAAAGCTCCATCAGGCTAGCAGGGGTAAATTAGCAAAACTCGATAAAAAATCACTCGAGTTTGTACTAAAATGAGGATTTTGTTGCTCAAGCATATTTCGAAAAATCGAAATTACTGTTTTATTGATATAAAGATAGCAGGAATTTTTGATAAATCGTTAAGTACGTGTCCACTGTATCACACGATTTTGTTTCTATAAATTAGCTATATCAAGATATTAGATGTTTTTTTTTAAACATGCTACCTTGAAATTCATTTTACCCGTACCAACGGCTGTGATTTTGTTGCTGTGCAGGCAAGCACTTAATTGCTTTTAAGCAACAAAATAGTTTCTAATGATCTACCGATATTTTTTATATTTTTCAAATTTTCCATTACATGCAAATTTGGGTCAGTCATGGTTAGTTCTGGTTAGTTAAAGCGGCTTTTTATTTTCCCCAATTATATTTCAGACGTAAAAATGCGGGGACCTATTAGAAAAAACCCCGATTTGGCAACACTGCACGCTTTCATATAAATATTTTAATTTACTGGTACTATCAAAGATAATACTACTACGAATAGATGGTTCATTTAAATGGGGCGTTTTGAATCAGTTCGGAGATATCAATGCTTCCGTAAATGCGAATAAAATTAAGTCGGTAACCCCTGCCCCAGCGAATCGAGGTACGAAACCATGTGCGACATTGTCAATGTCTGTCGCTTGTACCTTATTCGGAACACGAAGTAACGAAAGCGGGCGGCTAAACGAATTGTGTGTTTTCTGTCGCGTTTCATCACGCCATTAGTAAAGGCCTGCCGGAACACTGTTTAACTTTCGTTCAAGGATAGCGCGAAAATCTCTCGATGGACATCGGCTCGCGTTAGCCAAAGTCCATTAGGGGTACCAAAAATATAGCATTGAATGGTTCATCTTATCCGTAGTAGTATTATCTTTGGTACTATAGAAGTAATTAAGTGCTTACCTACACAGCAAAAAAATCACTACCGTTGACAACTTGGTGAAAAATGAAATGTAAGGTAGCATGTAACGAAACTTTTAAAAAATATAAAAAATATCAGTGGATCATTAAAAACTATTTTGTTGCTTGAACTATAAGAGCAATTGAGTGCTTCCCTTCGCAGCAACAAAATCACAGCCGTTGATAACGTGGTGAAAAATGAAGTTTAAGGTAGCATGTTTAAAAAAATATAATCTTTTAATATTGCTAATTTATAGCAACAAATAAGCAACAAAATCGTTGATAGATCTAGTTTTTAAAAAAGTTGCAAATTTGGGCACCCCTCGTGTCTTAGCTATCCAATTACTTCTGACTCTTATCGAACTTTTTACGTAGAATTTAAAAATATGCGAGGTACCTCGCAAAAGTGTCGAAAATGTACATAAATAAAAACAACATTTTTCATTTTTTTATGTCTAGGTTGGCCAAAAATCTACTTAGAAGTGTACCATTTAGATTGGTTAGGAAGAGCTCACCTCTTTGGTTATGGTCTGGTAACAGTTCCGACCAGTCCAGGACGCCATATTCTGGACTGCTACACCTGGCGTCCTCTAGGAACGATCAGGGATCGTTTTGTACAGTATTTTTTAGGCGGGGGTCCCCAAATAAAGTATCCGGACCTAATTTTTTCCTCCGAAAAGAGATATAGGTTGTCTACAGAGGCTATGGGCGTCGTTACTTTTGAGCTGGACCTGATTTTAAGAAATTTTAACAATTATGGTGTGGAATATTAAATTTTTATAATTTTTGCAGCATAGGTAAATCCAAACTTTTTTTGATAGTTTGATTTTTTTTGTATAAATTTCTTGACAGGAAACCCAAAATCTTTGTTTTCCTGACGGTCATTTATTTGTAGGTGTTAATAGGATATTTTTACAGTTGAAAAGTTTTCTCTGTCAAATTTTCTTGCTGCCATTTTTCTTGCATGCCATATTATTCGAAATTTTTACAGTCAAATTACCCAAATTTGTTATTAAGTTATTTATAATTATATTTAAAATTCTTAAGTACAAAGTAAATGCACCGATACATTTTTTAGTTATATTTATAAATACAAGTCCTAACATCAATTTAAAAATCAATTCAGTATCCTTATGATTTTTACCTAGTTTATTGAGGACTTACGTAAACCTGAACCCAGTGGCAAATATTGACTACAAAGAGTGGGGGGGGGAAACTTCTTTTATTTAAAAAAAATATTTAATTTTTTTTTCTTACCTTGGGACAGTCCACAAAAGCTAAGTACTAACGTACCGTGGGTGTTTTAGGTGAGGTAAGGGATGTTTATTACTTGGGACTTAAATATTTTGGGAGCAAACAAAGTGGGATGTTGAGGCCTCTCGACTTGGACTGTAAAGGGATGCATAAGTGTGACACTACGTGTTGCTTTGTTGGGAGCTGCCAAAGAAGAAATTATACTGACTAATTTCTCAGAGCAGAAGTCGTGAAAGTACCTACAAAAAGTGACAGATCTCCTATAACCCGTCGGTGGCCAAGACAAGGATGCTTTTCTTTAAATGGAATCAAGTATGCTACGAGTTGTGGAAGACGACATAAGAACAAGGTTTTAAAAAAGGGTCTAATTTGGTATACATACAAAGAACGCAGATTAGAATAATTTCAAGCTTTTTTAAAGCTGCTGTGGATTATATATAATGTGGTACTGCTAGTTAAGGTTATTCTCAAAAGTAAGGCCCCTGACTCTTGTTCTGCAGTACTTGTCCGCTCCGGAAGATTTTTTTCATGATATCAAATATGATTTTGTATTTGATGCAGCAAACTGGATCCTGTGAAAGAAATATCTGCATTACCCAACGCTTGTTTTTCAAATCAGGCTTAGAGACCAGCTTGAGAAATTAAATTTTAGACTGAAAGGTACTATCGTCAGCAAAACTATAAATGAGATTTATTGTGGCAGAGAGAAGATCGTTGACGTGGAGAAGAAACAGAGTTGGGGCTAGTACTAAGGCCCTGGTGCACCCCAGCATTAACTTGGTGAAAGGAAGGTGAAGGTGACCATCTACAATAACTAATATACGTCAATTCGAAAGGTCTTTGGCCCCTGAAATAGTTTGATTGTGTTGGTATCCGGCTTTGATCCTAGCTTGTCGATTATTAGGACTAGAATTTTGAAAAACTTTTTCTGAGCTTGTATTTTTAAGAGTCCGGCTTTATCACATAGGGTTAAAAAAAACATGTTTTGTGGTTTGAAGGTCTGGAGTTCTTTTTGGTATGAGGAACATGTAGCTCTAAAAAATAGAGGAACATAGGCCTCAATATTTACAGTTTTGTTTAAGTAAGTTGTTCACAAATTTCGAAGAATCGTAGAAAGAAAAACAGGTAGGATCCCAAGGGTAAGTAACAAAGAAATCTTTTAGACCCTCCCAGCCGGCTAGGTTGCAGACGGTGCATGGCGGTATGCATTCAGTTACTTCAGCATCTTTAGAGTATGATTCGGTAATCATGCCATGATCTGAGCGACCAAGGGAAGCAGTTGCTTATGCTTGGTAGAGTTTGGGGTTGGAAGTAAGAAGAATATCTTAGGAGTTTCAATTATGATTGGGAACCCTAGGGAACTAGGTGGGTTCTATAATAGGATTGGCGAGCGAGAAAATCGATTGCGAAGTTTTCGGGTGCTTATCTTTGTAGAACTTAGCCAATCCTTATTAAGAACAAAATCACCAAAAACGATTACTTTAAGCAAATAAAAACTGGAAAATGATACTGTTATTTTTTATTGAAAGGAAGTCAAGGAACTCGATGTGGAAATTGTCAGATGGATACCGGTATAAACAGTAGATGAATTTGTTAGACGACCTAAAGATAAGTCTAAGCCTAAGGATATTCGGCCTACCTGATTTGAGGTTAGAAACTATAGCACAAGACAGATTGTTGCGAACTAAAGCACATTGACCGCCATAGTAAGGAAAAGATAAAATAAGTTCTTAACCTGAGAAAAGGAGGTGGTTGATGGAAGTTTTGGAGCCGGTTTGAGTATCGGTTGGAGAAAGTATATGGAGTTCAGATGATTGAAAGTAATGTTGAAAGGATATAGGGAAAAATATATTTTTTCCAAAATTATTAAATTTGTTTCAAATAGTTGGGGGAGGCTGGGACCTTCCAAGGATACGCAATGCCTGAACCGCTTAAGATCTTTTATTACATGGCTATGGTACATAAATGGTAGCAGTTTATGGTTAAATGTGGACTTAGCGGCTTTTCCTTGTACGCCCACGATATTTTAACCAATACTCGGGGCTCTTTTATAGCTTCTGCCGCATTTTTCCTGCATAAAACAAAAATTGCTTCAATTTAAAAAAAAATCACATTTTAATGATTCCTTCTGTGTTAAAAACTAAAAAAAAAACGCTTAAAAAAGACTTATGGAAAAAACTCAGTTGGGATCTGTAGAAGCGTTTATTGATTCTGTTTTTGTGTAAGCACAGTAGCAAATAATATGATGTTATTCTTTTAACATTGTTTAGTAACAATATTAGCCATGCCTATTTTACTTTAATAAATTACATATGTCCTTTTTAGGTCATTATGTTATTAATTCAATTGTTCTTACTGCTACTCTTAAGCGCTTCTAAAAGTGCAAACAAAACATCCGAGAAACCAAATACAAGCGCTCAAAAACAGATCAATTCCGCCGAAAAAAGTGGTTTTAGTAACACTACAATCGTTTCGAATGCAGATGGAAAAGAATCGGAGAATACAGAGTTAACTACTGCAGAAATTACTACCACAGATCCTCTAAATATTACTGCTGCTACGTGTGAGACCAATGACACGGAATGTACTAATGTAACGTCACCCATTAAAAATGACACCGAGACAACAAACGAGAATAATAAGAAAAAACTGAGGTCCAAGTTCGAAGTGGATACAAATATTTGCACTTGCAATTTACAGGTAATTTGTAGAGTTGAATTGTTTCTTTTGTGCTAATATTGATTTACCGTATATGATATTTGTTTTATTGTTATGAATGAATGGTGAGAAATCTCTCCACGCCAACTTGTTAGCTTGAAGTTGGTATTTATGCATCAGTTAGAGTTTTTATACAAAAGTACTAAAGATATCTCTTACTCTTTAAGGTTCGATAATTAAGGTAAATATTTATAGTACATTACTTACCGGTGTAAAAAGTATTTCATTACTATTAAGAAATATATACGCGAACCGCCCAGGTTGACTTAAATAATCCCAAGACAAAATTTTCTACCATTACAAACGGTTTTTATTTACAACCATCAACATTTTGTAACAGTAATAAAATGTTTGTTTTTAATAGCAAAAAGGTCAAGTCAAAAGGTTTTTGAAATATTTAAGTAGTGGCTATACGGATATTAGGCATATTTAAATCATAAACTTCACAGGTATGACAAGTTGTCACATTTTTTTGAAAAAATTAAAGAAAATATTTCTGGCGTTGGTGAAGAAGACATGAATTGCACTCCAACGGATTATAGAGAAAAAGATGGGAAAGTGGAGGAATGTGTGGTTCCCAAAAAAGACTAAATGTTACGAAAAGTGTTTCAAAATATTTGAAGACTAGTGTATAAAGAAAAAAATTAAGACAGATAACCCCAGGGACTGTCTTGCTGGCATCTCTCGGCGATATGAGCAAAGATAAAATACCGTCTTCACTTTATCAATGTATACCATGATAAAATGTTACCTCTCTCAGGGGATAAGTTGACAATTAAAAATTTTGGAATCGTGTTGTATTTCCAAAAGCAAAAAAAGGGTTATAAGGAAACCAAGTCTAACACATTTTTAAGAAAAAAATACAGATGTTCTTAGAAAAGCACCATAAGATTTTCTTTCTGTCAAGGTAAAAAAACAATAGCAAGATTTTAGAAGATTTTGACAATATTCAAAAAATTAGGGTTTTGAATCGGTGTGTATATATCCGAGGCTTGCGTAGCCAGTAATTGTTAAAAATAGGAATAAAACACATCAATTTTTTAGGAGAAAAAAATGTCAGTTAAAATTCCAGCGGCAAAGGTTTACAACAGCAGATATTTTTTGATAACATATCCAAGGTTACAAGTGTATATACTTCTTAAAAAAATATTGAAAATGCCAGATTTTTTATTTTGTGCTACTTTAAAATAGCAACCAGTTAACCTTTTTGGCCATAATTCAAACCAAAAATTCAATGTTAACAAAGTAAACAACAATAAAAACACGAAAAAATCAAGAAATCGCCGTTTTAACAACTGAGATACATTAATAAGGTGGTTCCTACATTTAAAATTTTTATTCCTCGTCTGCCCATGGAAGGAAAGTTTGTGGAGGAGATGAGAAAGGTAAAAATGTAGCATTTAACAACCTGATAAAAGTCAGGAATGTCAATATTACGTATACCGGGTGACAACGAAATCACTACTGAGCCTCTTATTTTCCTCATTGAAGAGATATCGCTTTCAACTTTTGGGATAATGTATTGTGTCATCAGATGTCGATTTTAGATATAATAAAATTAAAATTTTACTTCCGGTTTAACCGTAAGCGGCGTAAATTTTAATATTTTAAATGAAATACTCTGTATACTTTTTAGGAGTTGAATCCTACAAGAGATTTCTAATATAAAACCTGTATTTTATGCTAAACCTATCTTTGTTGGGTCACTACAACTAAATACTGCAATCAATATCATAACAATTTAATTATTCCTGGAGACCCTATTTACTGAGTTCCTTATAATACTACTTCCGGCTTTACTGGAAGTGCTGCGAAAATTGACTTTCTTAATTATATTACCCTATAAATTTTAATGACACGCCCTCTATTGAATATAAGATTTAAATTAGGCATACCTTAGTGAACATTTTTGTTTATGGAGATCTTTATATAAACCTAATAACTTTTTAGATATGGACCCTTTTGTTTTCCGTTATAACTGCGTAATGTGTGGTCGTTTGGACCTTTTCTCGAAAACGAATAACGATAGGTATAGGATACAATCCGCGTTTTATATCATGAATGGCTTGTAGAACTCAAATCTTAAAAAAATTACAGGGTGTCCCATTTAAAATATCAAAATTTACGCCACTTCCCTTTAAACCAATATTTTTGCTGTTTGCGAAATACGGGGCCGTTCCAGGACTTTTAAAAGACACTGTATATTAAAATTTGGCTGACTTATTGTTCAACTGGTCATTTTAAAACCCTATGGTAGGTTTTAAATGTTAGTAAATACCGCTATTAACATTTTAGGCACATTTTTGTGATATCAACTGTTGTTGTGATGACGACTGCTCTCTAAACGACAAAACCATTTTTGGATATTGTGAGATTGATGAAAATCGTTTTTATGATACCAGATACTGTAATTATATTAAATATATTTACGTGAATAACACTCCTTTCAAATGGGAAGTCAATCAAGACGGATTTTTTTGTGTTATAAGTAAAAATTTGCCGCAGACCTATTTGATCCAAAAAGAGGAAGTAAGTAATATAACATTTATTTTTAGTGAAAATATTTAGATATAAGTTTATTAGCTATATTTATATAAATATATCGGAATGACATTTATATAATCTGCAGGAATATGAATAATAAGAAGAGCTAGAATTTGACAAAATATTGACTCTATGTGATTTTGCACTTTAGGTGTTTATTGTTACGTTTTTTTAGTTTAAGCCGCAAATTTCTTGTATAAATTAAATTAATTATGTTGTTATTAAAAATGAATACGTAATTATTTTTTTGAAATGTATCATAAAAATGAGGCATTTTAAAAAACGAACCAGAAGTAAGGTTTCTTATTAAGAAAATATTAATTTTATATCGTATCTCTTTTGTTTCAAATTAAATCATTTTCGTGTTTTCAGGATTCTACGCGAAAAACCACACTAGTTGGATATTTTATTTTTTTTTTTTTAATATGAGAAAAGCCCCAATAAAGATTTTTGCATTGTAGTTGTGTAATTTCAAAATAAATATATTATTTGTTCTGTTAGATTTTAAAATATTGCTTTGTAAATTATCTATTTATTTGATTGTATGCATTTAAATCTAGAAAACCGTAAAATTATATTCTTTAAACTAAGGAAAATAGTCGTAGTTTTGTACCTTGGACTATTTGGAAATATGGGAATTTCTTAACGAAAAAGAAAAGGAAAATATTAATTTTATAATGTATTTTGTTTTTAAGCATGAAAAAAGCAGAAACAATTTCGTTAGTAGTGCTTGTCGTTCTTGGGGCGCAATTTATTTTGAAAGGCACTAATGTGTCTTGAAAACAGATTTGTTCTTAAGCCAAGAATTATTTTTTATACAAAAGCAATAAGAGAAAAATGAGATATTCTTTCTGCTACTTGTAAAAATATTTTAATTTAAGCCTGAAGTGTGTAAAAAGCCCAGAGCCCCATTTAAAACAATAACAGTTATGGTGGTTGTGAAAAATAAAATGCCAAGCATAGTGTTAGGGAGTTAATAAATTTTTATTTGATAGTATGGTAGACATTAGGATTATTTTTAATCTAAACTGGAAAAAATCCTCCATTTTTCTAAAGGTTTTTATATTTTATTTATTGAAGGTAGTTCACTCCTAAAACGACTTATTAAATAAAATTAAAATATAGGGTAAATAAAAGGTCTTTTATTTAATTTAAAACAAAAACGATTTTGATGAATGAAATTGTGCATACTTAACATTGTCGATATCTGTCATGTATGAAAGTCATGTATTCATTTCGGAATATCATGAAACGGGTCCTTATGATACTTTTTTAAAAACTAATGCAATATAAATCAAATTATTTGAAAAAAAGCCGAATTTTTTAATCGTTTTGTTAAAAAGATGAATGATTTTTAAAAGTTTACATAGGTCTGTTTGCTGTTTGTTATTAAGAAATAGTGTACACTATTTTTTTTACGTAATCGATCTTATGAAAAGTGTATTTTAGAACTAGGTAGGTCCAAAAAGTGTAAAATAGTGTTAAATATTACTGCATAACGAACAGACCTCATGTGTTGTGTACAGTCTCCTACAAAAATAATATTTTCAAGCTTTGAGACCCTCTAACTTTTGGTAAAGCGTATTCGATCTTATTTGGAACAGCGCTAAATTTGTGGTCCATTTAAAATACTGCATCAGGAATTAAACTAAATTAGATTAAAAGTGACCATAAGCTACATGCACTAGACTTGTATTTTTCTGCACATTAGTATAGGCTACCGATTTTCGTGTTTATTATGTTTTTTTTTTAATTTTCCATAGGCCATAGAATCTGTTGACGAAATTAAACTTCAAAAACAATTTTGGAGCCAAACAAAGGAACTTGTTTCTCAAAAGGAATCTCATTATGCTTCAAGAAATTATGGATTTGGGGATTCAATAATGATAATCAGAGATGACTCTACAGTTGATACATTTCGTTAGTAATTGTGTTCTTTTATTATGCAGAAAAATACAGTTTAGTTGTTGTAGGTTTACCGAAGAGTTTTCTTAAAAGACCGTGTGTTTTTGAGGAAGATGTATATTATTTAAAAGATGTTAAAAATACTTGTAGTCAAATAACCATTGCCGAAGATAACGCTAGGTTAAATTTTTCCACGTTCTTTAAGAATTTCAAGATTGTTGGTTCACCAACATTATTTAATACCACGAAATTTAAGAATAACAATTATAAGGTAAGTAGTTAATCTTAAACCAATTTTAGTTTTCTGTTCTAATATTTTTGAAAATTATTTTTAGAATTGTCCCAAAAATATATGTTTGGAAATTGAAGCAAGATTGTGCGATATCCATTTTACAAATTGTTCTGTAATTGAAAATATTACAAATTATAAATTTCATTGTTCTTACGACCTAAAAAAAAATATAAACACATGCCAAAATGCCATTGAAAAAGTTCACTATAGGTTTTACCATAATGGAACCAATGGATTGTACAAAGTTAAAGTCCTTGGTGTGCTAAAGAATTTTAGTTACCATTTTGGACGTGAAGAGCCAGAGGTCATTCAAGACTTTTCTGTGGAGTTCTTGTGGATAAATCAGATAAAGAACTATTCTGAAATATTTAGTGGTAATCCGGGGTATATTGTAGGAAAACCTGTTTTGACTGGAATTAAAACTATTATTGGAAACTCTACGTTTATACGACGAAATTCATCTAGATTTCTGGATAATTTCTTAATCTTTCCAGCTAATATAGGTGGTAGATGTTTTAGAAATAACACCTTTAATACCCCAGTAGAGTTTGACTATAACATGATAACAAAGTGTGACCTGCAAAGTAAGATACCAATTAAAAATAGTTTAAATGCTACAGAGGTCTGCAAAAATATTCAAAAAACTATCTTTGATATGTGGGGACTTGAAAGTGAAAATAACTCATCCCTAGTCATTGGACTGTTTGGGAATGCTAACTCTTCTCGGATACAAGACTGGACTTCGATTTTATACAGGACTGATCCTAAAAAGTTCCTTAACTTGATACAGGGTAACTTTACTAACAAAAACAAAACGATCTTGTGCCAGAAAATTTCCACACTTCTGGTTGTGGATGTATTTTACTCTAGGGTAGATTTAAACACTATTTTAAATCAACATAAAATTTTGGGAGTTATTTTTAATTTCCAAGATGTCCAGAATTACAGTTTTCTTTTATATAAGGAAAATAATGTTTCTAGTATTGACTTGTCACTAAGACTAGTTAGTCAAGTAAGTTTTTACGATATCACAAGTGAGAAAGCAAAGAAGTTTGTAGATGCGCCCAGTTTTGACATTCGTCTGCCTTACGACTTCTTTTATCCTTTCATAAGAGTTGGCAATAGTAGCACTAGACTAGGTATTTCTAATATTATTATCACCTTATTTTTGTACTGGAGTTTGTTGGTGTAATATATTGACACGAGATAAAATACGTTGTTTTAATTACTAGGTTTAAAACACTGCCTCTATAAATTTCATCATCGCAAGAAATATTAAGAAAGGAATAAACCAAAATTAATGTATCTTATCTGGGCACTGAATATTACGGTTTATTTTAAGTTCTATGACACCTTGTTGGTACTATTTTAATGACCTGTTTGGCTAAAAACCCTCAAGTAAAAACGGACCTAAATTTCCGGATGGAATAAAAATCCAAAGAGTTGTGGGAGGCGCCATTCTCAGACAACAGAAAAGTATTTCAAGCAAAGTCTTATTATTTACAACAATGCATGTAATAATGACATTTCACCTATCTTTGAAAGGTGGAAAGTTGACGTTTTTTGACTTCTACTTTCCACCCGGGTGGAAAGTGCTCACTTTCCACCTGGTTGGAAAGTAATTTTTTTTGTAATTTCATTGAATATTGATATTTCAAAATGGTATAGTGACACACGAACATACGAATTCTAATAATAATAATAATATTCTCGAATTTCTGGTGGAGTAGCAGTAAACTCAAATTCCTCATCTGATAACATTTATTTTTTGGATTTGCGAAATTGAAACAAATTACTATCAAATTTAAAGCGTCTATCTTACACTATAAGTATTGACACTTTGACAACCTGTTACCATGACAACCATACAAATTGCGAAGCACGGCCGCCTAATAAAATTATTACCGGATCAATTTTCATAATTTCAATTTAAAATAATAGAAAATGAATAAAGTGGTTGTAAATAAAATAGTATACAAACCTCGGTGGAAGGTTTCATTTCTGTCTCGAGAAGTATACTAACGCATCTCTCGACAGAAATGAAACACTTTCCACCTGGGTATGTAATATACTATTTAAACAAACTAAGAGTACAGATAAAAAATCCTTGTTCGAGAGACGACTTTTTTTGTGCTGTGTCTATATATAGATATAATGTGTCAATGCCAAATTGTTTGCAAAATTGGCCGCTCAAATTGTTGGATTTTCCGTTTTTTTAGGTCTAAAAAGAAAAACACTTATTTTTTTATATCAAAATAATTGCTTATTTTCATCAAATTAGTTGATAATTTTGTTAAAAAAAGGTTTTCTAAGCATCTGTGAGGGTTTTCTTGCTTGTAATAGGATTTGTATCATCGACATAGCAAGCTGTATTTTCAATTGGTAAAAGGTTTTTATGGAATCAAGGTTTAATTCATTAATAAGTTGATTTTAAAATGCTATCTTGCGCAATACACATAAAAAATATGTTTTTTCATTCTTTGTTATCTTAACTTTTTACAGTATGTTTGTTATTGTTTTTAATATTATAAGTTTTATATGAACACCATAATGAATCTACGACGGTGCAAATTGATTTTATTTGCTTATACTTAATTAATCTTAACATTGTGTCACAATAGGAGTTATTTTAAGTAAAAAAAACTTAATATGAGTGATTCTGATTCCGAGATTGTCCCTTTGAATATTGAATCCATTGGGGAAAACGTTGTTCATTCTGTACTTCCTAAAAAATCAAGAGAGACCTGCGAATAAACCTATGAAAAACTTGAAGACTGGTGTAAAGGGCAAAGAATTAAAAATAGCAGCAATGAAAAAGTTCTGGCATACTTTCAACATCTTTCGAATATTGGCAAGTCTTCTTCGCTTTGGGTAGGTATATTGCTCTAAGTAACCTTCAGTTATATCAGTGAAAAAAATTACAGATATTAGTAAGGCCGTCCATTTAATAGCGTTTTTAAAGAAAAATTCGAAAGGATTCCGGTTAAAAAAATCTAGGTTTTTAACATAAAAAGACATTTCTAAATTTTTGTTAAAACCCGATGATAGAACTTACTATATGATGAAAGTTGAATTGATTGTAGGGCTTGCGAGCGTTTGCAGGCGTAAGGAATCTTCACTGCCAAATGTTAAAGATGAGGAACTATGCATTCATATTGTTATTTTATTCATGAAAACGAAGATATAACAGGATTTTTTAATTACAAACGCAAATGTTGAATAAGTATGGTGGAAATGGTTCGTAGATATGCAGCGATGCGAATACAGATCATACTCGATTTTTTGTGGGACACAGAAATGGAAGATTCAATAACAGCCAGTAGGGATTAATACTTTCCGGAAGATTTCTTGCTATATAGCATCGGTTCTAAATCCTCGACAATATACCGGACATTGTTTTCGTAGAAGTATCTGCCTCGTTGCTTGCAGATTCGAGAGCCGATTTAGTACCTGTTAAGAGGCATGGAGGTTGGCGCTCTAAACAGTAGCAGAAATTGACATAGAACATTCAAAGGAAATAAAAAAAAGTGTTTCGTAATATTTTGGGTAACAATTTAAATATTGATGGTCCATTAACAAGTTCAAGCATTCGGGAAAAAAACTTGGCATCCAAAAATTCAGCCCAATTGTCGTCTGCTGGAATTAGTTTAACAAATTGTTCATACAGTAGAACCTCGATAAGCTTAAGCTCAAGGGAAAGGTTAAACATTTTAGGCTAATGAGTTTTTTTTAGTTATCGAGGTTTCATTTTACGTTTTCTTTATTATCTTTCAATTTTATACGTGTATTAACCAGCTATTTTAGTGAAAGACTGAAGTTTAAAGCGATAAAGTTTCAAAGAAAACCTTTTGTTTGTATACCTACTTACGATGAGTCACTGATAAATACTTTAAGTTATGAAGGTCACCAAGGGTATTACTTTAAGTTATCAAGAATCAGTGGTAAAATTCTTTGCTTAAGTCATAGAGGTTTTGAACTTTAAGTAATGGGGGTTTTCTGCTTTGAAGGGAAGGGTACACAATTTTTGTTTTTAAGTTGCCTAGGTTTTTATGTTATCGAGGTTCTACTTTATTTCTTAATTAATGTTTACTATAAATAAATGATACTGAATTTAAATAATATACAACAAACTAGGTTTACATAAAGACCATAATGGCTCCAAAATAATGTTCTAATCTAAAACAGGACTGCCATTTCTGTTGTGTATTCTATAAAGATCTTATATGATGTTAATAACCTACTCGAGAACTCATACATATTCGAAGAATTCCAGGTTTGTGGCTGAGATACAAATCGATGATCCAGGGCCTTGCCTGCAAATTTCAAGGTCAAGGGACACCGCGCAAGGGCACTGCTGTTTACCACTTTCTGCGGAGGGCTCGCCCCTAAACAAGAGAAATTTCAAGGCCGACGGCGCAATCAATAAGGCTCTGAAATAGTCGGATGGTCCCGCCATTACGCTATTTCGGCGCAAAATCTACTCCCGGCTTTCTCGGATAAAATTTGATTTGACATTGATCGTTGCCAGTCACGGCAAAGCACGATATGCAAAGTATTTTTCTCAGGCTTTAGCTATGTTTTTATGGAGAACTCTAGACTAAACAGATTCTTCTAGCCAGTGCGTGTCATTGAAGCGTTTCTTTATTTTTTCCGTATGACCACGTGAGGTTTGGTTGTGGTGTACTTTGACCTTTCGCGACCGATTATAAGTTGGCGGGAGTGAAGCACTTGCCGTAAAGAGATCTATTTCTGTCGGACAATAAATCCTTATCTCGCCTATGTAAAATGATATTAAAACTGGATTACGACAGGTCATGGATTCAAACTGACTAAAGAATAAGGTACCATCATTTACAACTTAAAATAAATTCTGATTTTAAACTTAATAAATGTTTAATTAGATGTAACATCGTATTAAAGATACACAATACTTTTCTAGAAATTAATTGTACCTTTATAAAAAAAATAAACACCATTCTGAAAGTTTACCCCAATATTTTTGCGGAAAATCATAATAATTAATAAATAGTTAGGTTGCTTGTTTAGCTTTACCTACTGGTTCAGTCAGGTAATTTGAAATTTCGGCTCTTTGTTGAATATGTCTAAATACAATAAAGCCATATATTTTGCTTTTATTAATTATACAGTTATTTCTCGCAAATACGCTGCGTGTTACCAAAATACCTATATTTTTTTAAGGGCGAAAAATACTGCCTTTGACTTTTATGTTTAGTGGTCCTTCAAGGACCTACTTAAAATTGTTCTCCAGCTCTCCTAGTACTAGCTATGTTCCTTGGCTAATTCCAGATTCTTATTACCCTTGACATATCTAAGACTTTTAACCAGGTCTGACACGGTGAGCTTCTTAACTGGCATCCTTCTACAGTTTTTCACCTAAACTTTGTTCTTGATTTTGCAATTTTCTTTTTAATCGACGTATTTTTGTTTTTGTAGACACTAACCAGAACTAACCCGTCACTTGCCTGTAATTGTAGATGGCCAGCCTTCTAGTTTTTACTAAAATATTGCTGGGGTTATCCTGGGCTCAGTCTTAGTATTGACAACGACTCTATTTCTTCTTGATATCCACGATTAATCCCCGTTATAGTTTTGCTGATGATAGTACTATTTACTCCAATATTCAATTTTTTAAGCTTGATTTGAAAAACTGCTTAGGGTAATGAAGATATCTCTTTTACAGGATATTTAACTAATATTAGCGAACAAGCTATTATCTATACCTACCCACGCACCCCATGATATCATTTTCAAATTTTAAAAAATGCATGGACTTGCACAGTTTTTTTTAAGACAAAAGTAAGGGTGGGAGTGAAAAAAAATCAAGAAAAAGTTTTCCAAAAATAAAATCCCTAACATTTTTTGCGTTATATCGGTGCGAGAGTTAGATCAATTCATTTTGAATTTTTTTCGGCCCTCGGACGTACTTGAGGGTTGAAAAGGGGTGGTTCCAAGGGTAGCACCGCGCCAAAAAATTTTTATAGCTTTTTTATGACTTTAAGACGATCGTCCAAAAATTTCAGAACGGTGCGAGAGTTGGATCAATTTATTTTGAATTTTTGCGGCCCTCGGACGTACTTGAGGGTTGAAAAGGGGTGGTTCCAAGGGTAGCACCGCGCCAAAATTTTGTTTGCAAGAGTTGAGTCAATTCATTTTCAGTTTTTTTCGGCCCTCGGATGTAATTAAGGGTTGAAAAGCAACCGCAAGGGTAGTACCGCGCCAAAATTTTTTTCAGCTTTTTTTATGACCTTAAGACGATTGTCCAAAAATTTCAGAACGGTGCGAGAGTTGGATCAATTCATTTTGAGTTTTTTTTGTGAAATTTCTTTTGCCTGGGGATTAGGTATGCAATAAGGTAACTTTATATAAGTTTTTGTTGTGGAACAACTTTTTTAAGGGTAGGTACTTTATAATATTTTTAAAATTTGCCCTATATAAAAAATGACTGTAACTTTAGGGGGTGATTTTTTATAGTCAAACGGGTCGCAAGTGAAATTCCTTTGAATGATGATTAAGTATGCAATGAAGTACCTTCGTGACAATTTTTGTTGTGGAACAACTTTTTTAAGGGTACTTTATTATATTTTAAAAGTTTTCCCTGTATAAAAAATGACTCTAACTTTAGGGGGTGATTTTCTATAGTCAGACGGGTTGCAAGTGAAATTCCTTTTGCATGGTAATTAGGTCTGCAATAAGGTACCTTCATACCAATTTTTGTTGTGGAACAACTCTTTTAAGGGTACTTTATAATTTTTTAAAATTTTCACTTTATAAAAAATGAGTGTGGGGGTGACAGGGGGTGATTTTCTATAGTCAGACTGGTCGCAAGTGAAATTCCTTTTGCATGGTGATTAACAATGCAATGAAATACCTTCGTACCAATTTTTGTTGTGAAACAATTTTTTAAGGGTACTAAGAAACAAACGGGCGGAAATCATAATAATAGGCCGTCGAATTTAGCTGCTAACTTCACATATTGGCTGCTTAAAAAAGCTGCTTACTTCACTTTTTATCTGCGTAAAATGGCTGCTAATTTCACTCCGGTTAAATAAACAATCGCCGAAAAAAGTAAAATGATGGCCAACTACGATATTATTATTATACAGGGTGCCACAGATTCGAGTGCATGCATGGGGATCTCGGAAACCGTAAGAGATACGAAGTCGGTTAAATTATGGCAAAGTAGCGCATTTAGGTGCCTAACAACATGCCGATTAGAAAGTTGTAAAATTCTGAGTACTTCCGGAGATATCCAGAAAAAACCGAAATTTGCTGATTTCGTTTTTATTTTTTTCTGACGTTATTTAAAGAGATATGGAAAAACCAAAGACACTTTCTTATAGCCACTTTTTAAGCTCTACAAAAGAGCGTTAATAGATTTTCTGTACGACGTTTCGTTTTCGTTAGACCATCATCAACTTTATTTTTTTAAATACGGACTTGGGTTTTTTATTTAATTTTTTTGAACCTCTTATTAACCCAATTACAAAAATGTATAACACTTAATATTTATTAACAAATATGGTACGCCCCTATAAGAAATGATGTGCGTTCCTTGTCTTACTCATTGTCTCTTATGGAAAATGTGTTTATTTAACAGAAAAATATTAAGTGTTATACATCATTGTAATTGGGATTTTAACTGCTTCAAAAAAATGCAATAAAAAATTGAGTGCCGCATTTAAAAAAATAAAGTTGATGATGGTCTAACGAAAACGAAACGTCGTACGAAAATCTCTTAACGCTGTTTTGTAGACCCTAAAAAGTCGCCATGAGAAAGTGTCTTTTGTTTTTCCATATCTCTTTGAATAACGTCAGAAAAGAATTAAAACGAAATCAGCAAATTTTGGTTTTTTCCGGATATCTCCGGAAGTACTCGGAATTTGACAACTTTCTACTCGGCATGTTATTAGGCACCTAAATGCGCAACTTTGCCATAATTTAACCGACTTTGTATCTCTTACGGTTTCCGAGATCCCCATGCATGCACTCGAATCTGTGGCACCCTGTATATAACTGAATTGATTTTTTAAAATATTTAAAATCAAATAAAGACCTGTTAAAACTTACACAATCTTTAAGCAATAAATCACAAAAAATATTTTTTCTAATTCTGACAATTAAAGTGACACTTTTTAAATTCATTGACGTTGTCAAATATCTTAGTTTTCATAACTAGCTACGAAACTGGTGATGAAAAGTAAGATATTTGATAGCGTCAATAAGTTTTGAATTTTTTTAAATATTTTTAACTTGAATTAAAAAGAATCAAATCAAATTCAAAATTTAAAAAAATAGATTCTGTAAAACACGACGGGAAACACTATTTTTCATAATTCACATTCTTTTGCGCAACTCGCCCCGCTCGTTACAAAAAATAATGCTTTTCCCAGCTGCTTGCACAAATACCTATAGGGTAAAAAAATACATCCCTTTTTTGCCCAATTATGTTTAATTCTGGAAATTTGTTTATAGAAAAAAAGTACTTCTTTTTCCAAGACCCCATTAAAACAAAAAATACTTTATTTTAGTGCTTAAAAAATGAATCAATATCGTCGCAGAATTCAAGTGTAAATTTAATGACCCCTCGCCAAAACTTATGGTAAAAATTGAAAATATGACAACATAAATGTTAATACCTGTAATTACTATAATAGAGTAACTACTAATTATAATTTAAATAAACGAGAATCTCGGCACGCTGAGACTTGTTTCGTTTGTAGTATGTGATATCAGGTTTAATAAAATAGTAATTAAAGTAATTGTAAACTTGCCATTTATACAGGGCGTACTGTAAGTCTAAGAGTCACTCACAGCAGAGTGTAGACCGACATAAGAAATTCCATTCACATTGGGAGGTAATAAAAAAAGAGGTTTCCTTATATACCTCCTAAATATACGATATTACCCCCTCTAATTCACGGCGCGGCGTTCCGAATAACAATGTGCAGTATTCAGAATGTGTTCTCTACTTGACGTAACTTTCTCAATTTTGTACCGGTAATTGGACTACTTATGTAAAATTACATACCAAATTTCGTACCTTTATGTGGAACGTTAACGAAGTTATGATAGGGGAAGCAAACACCTTAAAATGTTTCGTGTAATTTTCATGTTTTTTTAAACGATTATTTTTACATTTTTACGCCACACACAAATGTTTAACCTTATTAACGTACGCCTATGACTTACACAATCTGACAGAATTTTTATGCCAAATATGGTTTAATTTCAATGAAGCTTTCTTTTGTTATTGCAGGCACGATTAACTATAGCATAAATATGTAACGATTAGCTACTAATGCTGGGACATCGACACCAACATCGATGTTAACATCGATATCTTGTAAACATTGGTTGTAAATCATCAATGTTCGATAAACATCGATGTTAAAATTTGAAGAGATTGCTACTACTTAAAAAAAAAATAAAAAAATAAAAATCGAAAATATAAAAAATTTTTCTAAACTTAAAATTTGTAAAAAATAAAAACTTCGAAAAAATAACAAATAAATAAATTCTGTAACAAAAAATAGAAACAAGTACGCTAAAACAGTTTCGTAAAATAAATAAACACGAACATATAATTCTGTAACAAAAAGTAAGAAGTTAATTCAAATCCCAGAATTTTTTAGGGATGGATTGTAAGAAAACAAGCTTACATAGGCGTTTTCCTTGCAAGCTATTTCGTTTAGCAGCAGTACCTAAACGCTTAACAGTTTTAAAGCTTCTGGTGCTAAATTAGGATATTTAAAGGAATTTTGTTGCCACCAGACGATAGGATAGGACAAAATATGCTACTATGCCAGGACGTAATTCCCCGAAATTGAACAAGTATCGATACGCATGCCTGGACTATTTGCGGTGTTGCAATTCACACATAACCCATCAAAAAAAAATATTGATATCAGAGCAGAAAACTTTGTTCTATTTTAAACAATTTAAATACACCACTTGTTATAAATTTTGATAAAAAATTAATTAACCCTTTTTATAATAAACATAAAAGTGTGAGAAGACATGGGAATTAATTTGTTAAAACATCACATTATAAAAATCATGTTTAGACTGCACATATTGCTACTAAAAAATAGATCATAACCCTTTGGTAGGTACAGGTACGGGTTTCAAAGTGGTTCTCCTGTAAAAGTTTTAAGTTAAAAAAACATTTTGTATGTCATTTGATTGGTAGTCATTTTGACATTTATGATTTAAAATTTTTAATTCCATGTTTAATTTATTATTATGAATTTTAGTTACCAAAAAATAAATTGTTCATCTTTTTTTTTAGTATGGTACTTTAAAAAATATGAATTTAAGACAATTATACCTTTGACTTCAAAAAAACTTAGCTTTTAAACTTGACGTAAAGTCTACTAGGTTTAGGTATAAGAGACAAGGTACCGGACCTTTACTCCACATGTTTTTGGGTCCTTTAAAACCTTGTTATCCTGCAGATTAGGTTGGACGGAACAAGGGTATTCTTTTAACATATAAAATTTTAAAGCAGCAAATTTTGCTTTTTATCTTTACCTGTTACAGAAATAAATATCTTTGGATGTTTTATCAATAATGTAAAAATACGAATATTAACTTTTGCTATATTATTTACATATATACATTTTTTTACCTAAATTTTATTGAAATGCAGGAAATATCTAAAGGATATAAGATTTCATAATTGTCAAATAATTAATCATTTTTTATATTATAACTGAAAAAGGTCTATAATAGCTACATGGGTTTTACAATGGGCATAATATGTATATGTCTTTAAATATTTATGTGTTATGGTTTGTTAAAATATTGCTATGTCTTTTAGGATAAAAAAATTTACTTTTATTATTTAGAACGTATGTCCTAAACGTCTTAACTTTTGAGATGCAGGGTGGTCAAATTTTCTAAAATAAAGCATTTATTATTATCTGTAATACCACTTTAGATATTTTAATAAAATTTGACATACATGTACTATGTATCAAGAGGCATTTTTAGTGTACCAATTTTTTTTAAATTCTTCACCAGTGGCGTTCGTACGGAATTTGAGCCACCTATTTTGGCCGACACTGATGGTACGTCACTAAATTCTCAATCGTTTCTGAGCAAAGTGGATCACTTGATTTTTTCAATCCGATGCACGGTTTTCGCTTAAAAAAACCATGTCTCTGCATGATCATATCACTATCGGTAAACAATATCACCATGCAGAGAAATATCTATATTTAATTTTTTTAGGTGAAGACTGTGTGTCAAACTAAAAAAATCAAAAACAAAAATTCACCCTGAAATGTTATATCTAAATATTTCTCACATGGTGATATCGTTTACCGATAACGATATGATCATGCAGAGAAACGGTTTTTATTTTTTAAAGCGTGCATCGGATTCAAAATAATTAACTGATCAACTTTGCTTAGAAATGATTGGGGATTTCAAAAATAACTTTTATTTTAAGAGAAATCAGTGGCGTACCATCAATGTCTGCCAAAATAGGCAGATTAAATTGCGTACGAGCGCCACTGTGGAAATAAAAAAAAATTGGTACCCTAAAAAATGTCTCTTGATACATGGTACATGTATGCCAAATTTCATTAAAATATGTAAAGTGATATTACATATTATATAAAATATTTTATTTTTTTCCACCCTGTATTTCAAAAGTTAAGATGTTTAGGACATACGTTCATAAAAAGTTTTCTTCTTAAAATGATCCCAAAAATCGCCCCCTTAAATATTGACATTCAATTAGAAAACACCCTGTAGGTTAGCGTTAAATACTAAAACCTGTCATTCCCTGAAATGACTAGTCAGTACGTGTTTTGCCAGCAAACAGCGTAAAAACCTTATTTGACTAACAAGAACTAACGATTTAGTCATTTCCTCTAATACCTAGGCAAACAATGTATTAATTAAAAATGATTATTAAGTACTCAGTTTTCCTAAAACGGATTTAGGAATTACAGGAAATGACTGAATAGTTGGTCAAACACTGTAATAATAAGACTCTTACGCTGTTTGCCGGCAATACATGAACTGACTAGTCATTACACAATACAATTTATACATTTGAAATATTAACATAGTTAAATACAGAAATACTACAACTCCCTTTTATTAAAAAGTGGTGTGTTACAGCTTTTAGTACAACACATACCTACATCAGCCAATTTTATATTATCTTTGAATTGTCCTTGTGAAAAAAATATTGTAGGTACAAATTTCCGGTAAATTATATTGTTAGTATCTACATTAACTTAAATTTACTTTTTGAACTCTCCAGGGTAAGGGCAGACATATACGAAGAGGGCAAAGTTACCCCAATGATTTCGACAGCGAAAAATTTCTCCCCCGCTTAGGGAATCATGAATTAATTAAAAACACCCCCGAATGCAATATTTCCGCGCCTTACGCAGGAACGCAAGTAAAATCGTGATAAATCGACCGCATGCGCCGGCGTTGCCGTTTTTCCTGTTATATATCAGAACCTGAGAGTAGATGAAATATCGCCATTAAAAATCTTTGTATACTATAATACTTATAACAAAATATAAAAATAAAGAAAGACAAAAACAAGTTAGCATTGTTCTTATACATGATAACTACTAACTCGTTCTTGTTAAAGTTTAAATTATGTTAATGTGTTTAATATGTTCCATAATTTATGTGGCCACAATTCATTCATTTCTTCTGTACGTACGCCTTTCAAATTGTTTTATGTCAATACACTATTAAAGTACCCAGTTATATTTTTTGATCCAATCCTTAGTTCTACATATTTTATATTATTTTTAATATTAATTAAAAATCCTCTTTACTATAAGTTCCTAATTTTATTCTATTGCGCGTTAAAATGCTTGTCGAGAGAACGGGAAACTCGAGAGATTCTCGGCGTGAGAAGGGCGTTCTCTCATTGTGTCGTCTCGAGCCTTTGAACGAGAGAAAAATCAGTCTCAAGAATATCTTATATCAGTGGTATCACCATGCCTGTACAGACACACCCTAAGTTAATAACTTTAGAGTCTTAAGCGGAATTTACATACTACGAGTACTCGGTTCCACTGAGGAAATTCTCAGAGGAAAAAACTGCTCAGGCCGGGCCGGCGTTCTGCACAGTTTGGAGAGCAATGGCGTCCACACCACACACACACACACACACACACACACCCACCCGGAAATCCTTAAAGCCAGGCCTGCGCACTTTTTCCTCAGAGGATTTTTTGTGTTTGTGAGTGGCACTTTTTGGACTGAATGTCAGAAGTATTTAAGGCTGAATTTAGTGCTCGACCGACGCGACGGTCAGCGCTGACATCGGTCGAATGTACCTCTATCTGAGAAGGGTAGCTCGGATCCGAGTATTCGAAAATGTAAATTGCGCTTAAGGGGGTGGGTTTTACAGGAAAGCCAGTAACTAAATGAGATTTGGGAATCTACCAAGTTTGTTAAGGGCATTAGGACCGATAGCAAAGTGGACCGAATTAAAATATTCGGTCTACTTTGCCGACAATATGGAAACAGAAGAACATATTAAATTCTGCTCTCGACTCAAGATGCTTTGCTTTTTATGAAATCTTAGCTGAGCTAAGTAAGAAAGGGCAGAAATTATTTTTGTAAAGCTTAAATAGCTCAGTAAATTTAGGTTGCTTAAATAGCTCGGCTTAATCTAAGTTCCTCTTAAGTTTAAACAAAATTGTTGAGGACCTTACATGTTGAAGCGTGTTTGGGTTCTCATCGTTAGTAGACTATAAAATTTGTACAGGGTAAATCATTCACCTTTTTTTATTAAGAATACAAGCTGTGTCTTAGAGTTCTTATGGCATATATCTAACAAATTAATTAAACAACCTGTAGTTTATGATACAAAATAAATACTGCGTATATATACCACTGATTTTAAAGATTTTTCCTTGCAGAAATTTGACAACATAGCCATGCGCGCGGTCGTCACGGACCGCAAAATCGAGACATCTAGGTATCCAAAACAATTGAAATCGCAAAGAAGATGCGGTAAATTCGCGGACACAAAACATTTTAGTGATATGATAAGTGCCGTATAGACAATTTATCGTTCTTGTGAGTGTTCTTTCATGTGTTGTATCCCCTGTCAATGTCTCACTCGGTGTTTTATGTGAACTTACTAAATAGCTACGTGCACGGGTCACACTTTGTTATGAATCCCGGCTTAGCCTTGACTTGAGTTGTTATTTTGGAGGATTTTTATGCAAAGATCGGGTCAGGATTGCACGAATACTGGTTGTTTTGGAACTACTTTCGCCCGACAGAACCGCTTTTGCGGTCGCCACTGCATTGACGACGTGAGTGCGTTTTGTTTTTGCGTAAAAGGGGGTAGTCCCGTGTGCACAAGGTAAATTAGAGCTAATTTTCCCCATATATTATATTGCCAACAAAAGTATGGGCTGTCAAAGATGATACGTATATTTATTTTTATTTTTAAACATACCAAGCATAATATATTTTTGCAGCCAAGTTTTCGTCGTATTTTTTATAATATATCGTCTCGCTTTTTAAAAATATTTATTTCTGTGCATTATATACTTAGGTTAGTATCGTCTCAAAAAAGTGTTTGTTTACATGTGCAAATAACTTTATACTGATGAAAAGAAACTTTTTATTGACTTTTTTTTAATAAACACAATAAATCGGTAAACACATGATTTACTTGATATACCTAGGTACGATAAAGTTTAATGAAGTTTAGCGTTATTTTAAAGTATTTTTTAATTATCTACCTATATCTTCTTAATTTATTAAGGTAAAGCCGTTTTACACATTCGTATGTTATTTCTAAACTCATTGGCGCAATAATTTTTCTTTTTACAATTTTGAATAAAATTTTTGCAATGGAAATACTAAACATGTTTTGGTAATTCTTTCGAAAGTTGCCTCCTCTCCGATTTTGACCAAATTTGATATACGGGGGTTTTTTGGGGCGCTGATTACGAACCTAAAAAATAGGTATTTTTTCGGCAACGTTTCGTTTTCGAGATACTCATCATCAAACTTGAAAATCATACTAACCTTATTTACACTATCCCTCCTTACTTTTGCACAGAATTATTAATTTGTACACTAAATTTCACTCGAAATTTCATGTATTTCACAAACACCTTTTAAAAACTTGTTTTTATATTTATTTTACACCTTTGGTAATTTTCTCGAAAGTTGCCTCTTTTCCGATTTTGACCAAATTTGGTATACGGGGTTTTTTGGGGCGCTCATTACGAATCTGCAAAAATATTTTTTCGGCAACGTTTCGTTTTCGAGATATTCATCATCAAAGTTGAAAATCAAACTAACCCTATTTACACTATTCCTCCTTTTGTACAGAATTCTTCATTTTTACACTACATTAGCACACAATATTTCATAAACACCACCAAAATTGTTTTTATATTTATTTTACACCTTTTTTCCATTTAATTGCAAACATCCACTTTCACACGCCCCAACGTGACCGCAACCATATATGTATACACTAGTTATTTTCTAAGCAAATATGGCTGCTGCCTTTGAACTTGAATGTGTAAAATAAATAAAAATACAAGGTTTTAGAAGGTGTTTATAAAATCTTGTGTGCCACTTTAGAGTAAAAATCAAGAATTGTGTACAAAAAGAAGGGAGAATATAGTGAAAATGAGGTTAGTTTGATTTTCAACTTTGATGATGGATATCTTGAAAACGAAACGTTGCC
This sequence comes from Listronotus oregonensis, assembly GCA_019359885.1. Lineage (NCBI taxonomy): Eukaryota > Metazoa > Arthropoda > Insecta > Coleoptera > Curculionidae > Listronotus > Listronotus oregonensis. The sequence goes on along the minus strand of JAHBCN010001585.1, from coordinate 121,794 downwards.
AAAAAAATATTTTTTTAGATTCGTTATCAGCGTCCCAAAAAATCCCCGTATACCAAATTTGGTCAAAATCGGAGAGGAGGAAACTTTCGAGACAATTATCACACCTTTGTTTTCATTTAATTGCAAACCTCCACTTTCAAACGCCCCAACGTGGCCGCAACCATGTATACACTAGGGATTTTATCAGCAAATATGACTGCTGCCTTTAAAAGTTCGCAATTAAATTGAAAAAAGGTGTAAAATAAATATAAATATAAGGTTTTACAAGGTATTTATAAAATATTGTGTGCCACTTTAGTGTAAAAATCGAGGTAAAAATCAAGAATTGTGTACAAAAAAAGGGATATAGTGAAAATGACGTTAGTTTGATTTTCACCTTTGATGATGAATATCTTGAAAACGAAAAGTTGCCGAAAAAATATTTTTTCAGATTCGTCATCAACGCCCTAAAAAAATCCCGTATACCAAATTTGGTCAAAATCGGAGAGGAGGCGACTTTCAAGGTTCTAAATCCCTTTAAGGCTGATATTGGGAGGGGGCTTAGACTCGGGCTTAGAGGGGATTTTGGGTTTTGTGTCCGTGGAGACTTTTGATCAGCGTGTTGAGAACTATTACTTTGCGAAGTTTGAAAACAATTGGTCGAAACCCATTTTCCATAGGAAAATTGCGGGGTCCTTTAAAGTGCGTTTACCTTGAAAACAGTTGCTCCTAGAGACCTAAATGAGGTATACATTTTTGACCCAGCCGGAATTATAGTAACTTCTTTTTTAATAAACAGGTCAATATACTAAGCTTAAAAAAAGTTATGCCATCTAAAACAAGTGGGGGTGCCCTCTACTAGCAACATCAAAAGTATGGACGAATTTGAATTTCTCGTCTCAAAGAACCCCCAAATCCCCAATTTTGTACCGCTATGTCTTTTAGTTAAGAAATTATTACGAAAAAAAGAAAACAAAATTAAAAGTTGAACACCCTGTATCTTAGTTATTATCAACTTTGGGATGAGGCAAGTTTACGTAAATTGCATGTCCCATTACTTTTGGAACACACTGTGTATGCCCCTATTAAAACCAGCATAATATATCGATCACTCATGTTTTTTCTCTTTATAGCCATTTTTTGTCCATTGTCATTTTTCTAATTATTTTTTTTATAATTATAGAACTAAAACACCAATTGTAATAACCAAAAGTAATACCTGCCCGTTATCTACCGGCTTCTGACAGAATTTAAAAACGAAAAAGCATTTTTCTATATCTATAAAGTGTGGTAACTTTATAGATACAGAAAATGCATTTATCACATACTTGATATAAATTATAGTAATAGCAAAAAGGTAACAGTTATACTAAAATTTCCTATAAGTATCAAACACAAATGAATGTACAATGTGGGCATTTTATTAGGTCCCTATACATTTTCTCAGAAGCGGCAGACTTTTGAGAAAAAAAGTTCGGACAAAAGTTTCTTTTTTGACCTTTTTTCAAATTAATTCAAATACTGTAAATATTCCTTTTTTTAAAAATTTGTTCACGTAAAGAGAATTACAAAAGCCTGTTTTTTCTATATTAGCTGGCAATTTTTTTTCCAATTTTAAAAATGTTAGTGTTGCCATGTTTTGTCTATCGTTAAATTTCTTGAGTTTTTTAAATGCAACCCCCTGTATATAATACCAAATCTATATAAAGAATTAAAAGACCTTTTCAACGATGTATAACAACATGGGTCTGCGAGCCAACATTTCGAACTTATGGATGATTGTCTTCAGGAAAGATCATATTTTTCTTTTTCCAACCACACTACATCCTGTATACTTGATATTATGAATCAATACAATAAATTTGGTTTAAAATCAGTTAACCAAATATCCTACATCAATTTATAATTTAAAGTATACAGGGTGTAGTGTGGTTGGAAAAAGAAAAATACGATATTTCCTGAAGACAATCATCTATAAATTCGAAACGGTGACTCGCAGACCCATGTTGTTATACATCGTTGAAAAGCTCTTTTAATTCTTTATATAGATTTGGTATTATCTACAGGGGGTTGCATTTAAAAAACTCAAGAAATTTTACGATAGACAAAACATGGCAACACTGTAACTTTTTTAAAATTAAAAAAATTGCCAGCTAATACAGATAAAACAGGTTTTTGTAATTCTCTTTACGTAATCAAATTTAAAAAAAAGGAATATTTACCGTATTTGTATTAATTTAAAAATAGGTCAAAAATGAAAGAAAAACTTCAATAAAACCGAAACGTCGCGACACAGACCCATACTGTTATATATCGTTAAACTCGTCTTTGGAGGCGCTATATAAATATAAAATAATATATAGGGTGTCCCATTTAAAATAAGGAAGTGAACACCGGTCGCCAACACAATGAACACCCTGTATATGTGAAAGTGGAATTAATTGAAAGCATAAATTATTCCAAGAAACTTTTGTCCAAACTTTTTTTCTCAAAAATCTGCAGTTTCTGAGAAAATGTATAGGACCCTAATAAAATGCCCACCCTGTACCTACTATTACTAAAAATCTTATAAAAACTTTCATCAAAATTTTGATGATTTTTTCGCCATAAATTTCACTAGAATTCTCGTATGCGTAAAACGGCTTGTGAAAAATAAAACTAGTCAAGAGCGAATCCGCTTTACGCAATTAACGTTTCGCACCAGAGCTTCGGTAGTTTGGTAACTGCTGGGTAAAAAAATTAAAATGAGTTATGTTAGGAACTATCAAGTTCAAGACGCACACCACACAGACTAAAGCCGGAGTCTCATGCATCCGATTTCCGACGATCCGATCATCCGAAAGTATTTTGATTGGTCAGAACATGTGGGGCCAAATGATCGAACTATAACTTGCCCGTGTTTTGGCCAAAAACTCTTATGCAGTTAACACATTTTATGAATAACTCGAGATTATACATACCCTACAGGTCGTAAATAAATGATTTTTTTTTATAAACTAAGTATCAGTATTCGTACGACCTCATTTTTCCTACTTAACTATAATAAAATAATAAAAATAACTTGATGAATAGGGACCGGACATCGATAAAAAACCATTACAATTTCGAGCTGAAAATGATAGAGATTACACCAAATAAAAATTCAATAAATACTTTAACTTTCTTTAGTAGTTTTGGTTTTTATTTTGTTATTTTTATTCGGTGCGATTTCTTGTAGAATAATACAAAAGACCTGGCAATAGCAAAAAATTTAGTAGAGTTTTTGCACCACCAAAGATTAAACTATAATATTTTGTAATAGTTTTATATAAATTAAATAAAATAAATTTAATCTAACATAGACTTTTTGTCTACATATAAATTAACAAATATTTGATTTAACCTCTGTTAGGGTTCATATTTATGCAATTAACCACACAAACATAGTTTTGTTGGTTAAATGCAAATCTCCTTGTGCAGTACGAAAACTCTTCTAGCCTGTTTGTTTTGAACTCGTAAAAATCAGTTCCGTTACATAGGGTAGGTAACTCATATTAATTGAAATAAAATATACTTTGTACTGATTTCTACTATATTTGAAACTATGAAAAATATATTGTTTTTTTTTACGACTAAACATGTAGCGACTAAATGGTAGCTTTTTCAAGACTAACTTAATTTAAAAATTTTAAACTAGGTACACAAATTATTATTTATCAGGTCTGAGTGTTATGTTATAGGTAGGTATAATAAAATTGGGTATGGTCCGATTCTATAGGTAGCAAAATAAGATTTTACAACAATTGCAATTAAATCATTAAAGTGATATAATACATTTAAATTTAACAATGGGGAATTATTTAGGTCTAATTGACAATTTAATAGAGTGTCGGTATTTTTACAATTGTTTATTTTAAGGGACTCCAGAAGATTCTATTTATGGCCTTGTTTTCTAGTATAAGGTATTTTGAAATTTTGATCAATATTATGATTTTGCTCCATTGAATAATTAGCGTAGTAAGAATCGGTTTTTCTTTTAATATAACTGTTGTGATGTTTTTTATTCTTTTGGAAAAACTTTTACCTGAATGACCTATATAAGTTTTTGGACAGTCTTTACAAATTAATTGGTAAACTACCGATTTGTATTGTTGTCTTATTAAAATTTGTTGTTTTGTATGAATTTCACAATCGGGGGTTTACCAATTAATTTGTAAAGACTGTTTAAAAACCCTTATAGGTCAGTCAGGTGAACATCACACAAGTTATACTAAAAGAAAAACCTATTCTTACTATGCTAATTATTTAATAAAACAAAATCCTAATTTTGATCAAAATTTTCGAATAATTTATTCAGAAAACAAAGGCTGTAAATTGAATTTACTGGAGTCTCTTGAAATAAACAAACTTAAAAATATCGACACTATATTAAATTGTCAATTAGACCACAATAATTCCTCATTGTTAAATTTAAATGTTATATAACACTTTAAATATTTAATTGCAGTAGCTGTAAAATCTTAGTTTATTACCTATAGTATTAGACCACACCCCTTATAAATTTTACTATACTTACCTATAGCATAATATCAAGAACTGATAAACCATAATTTGTGTACCCAGGTTAAAACTTTTAAATTTAGTTAGTCTTGAAAAAGCTACCGTGTTAGGTGATTTTATTTATTAAATTATATCATACATTTATCAAACGCAGAATTCTGCATGGATTTGTGTGAAGCCTTTATTGCAGCTGATATTCCTTTTTATAAAATAAATCATAGGACTATACGGACATTTTTGGAAAAACACTGCCACACAAAAGTACCGGACGAATCAACTCTGCGTAAAAACTATGTTGATAAGGTCTATTTGAAAACTATGGACAAAATACGACACAATCTGGAAGGAAAGAAGTTATGGTTTAGTGTTGATGAAACCACTGATATCAAGGGAAGATATGTTGCTAACATTATAGTTGGACCATTAAGTAATCACAAACCGGAAAACTCATATTTAATTAACAGTAAATTTCTTTCTAAAACCAATAGTGAGACAATAACAGAGTCTGTAGTAGAAAGTATTACTTCACTATTGTCAGCCACTAGTATTCAGGAAAGTACTGTTTTGTTTCTTTCGGATAGTGCTGCATATATGCTAAAAGCAGGACGTCAGTTAAAAGAACATTTTCCCAAATTGCTTCATTTGACATGTTTAGCTCATGCCCTACAAAGAATATGCGAAATGATACGTAACTTTTATCCAGTTATTGACACTTTAGTTAGCGAAGTAAAAAAAGTTTTCCTTAAGTCACCTGCGCGTATTACCACATTTAAAGATATGTGTCCTAATGTCGCATTACCGCCACAATCTGTTATTACAAGGTGGGGAACATGGTTATCAGCAGTTTTATATTACCATATAAATTACAATGTGGTAAAAAATGTTATTGGCAGTTTACAAGATGATTCTTTAAGTGTGAAAAAAAGTAAAGAAGTCATAAATGCACCAAATGTTGAATCTGATTTAAAATTTTTTTTTGAAAATTTTGGATATCTTCCGGATGTGATTGAATAGTTAGAAAAACAGTGACTTCATTTAATGTATTTCCAAGCACTATAGACAAGCTTAAATGTGTTCCTAACGAAATTGGTGAAAAATTAAAATTGTATATACCAAAAATCTTGGAAAGAAATCCAGGATTTTTAGAAATAAAAAATATTTTTGAGGCACTACAAAATAAAAAAAAAGACTTGTACAATCATTTTCGTTTTGCTCCAGTTACAAGCTGTGATGTCGAAAGGAGCTTTTTTAGACTTAGACATATTTTAAATTATAAAAGAACCAATTTTACCGAAACCAACTTTGAAAATACATTAGTTATATTATATAATGCAAATAAATTGTAAAATACTCCTGTTATGTTTTTATTTCACATTTTTTTAAATTTATTTATATTTAATATCTCCTTAATACGCACGCCTATGAATTTACCAGACATAAAAAATGGTAAGGGAACAAGCTCGTTCCGAAATCCGGGCCCTATTGATGAACAAGTAAACTTTTTGTTGTTTCACGGTCTCACGAATTTCGTTTCGCAAAGTTGTCTGCGGTAATTGACATTTTGTTTGCGTTTTTCGGCATGCTAACTGCAGTCGATGGCGGATTGCCTACACATATTATGTACAGGGTGACTCAACAACTGATAATAGTACATTTAACGCATAGATAAAATTCGGAAAAACAATCTTCATCTACTATGATACCACAAATACATATTTAAGTAGTGCTTAGTTATGTTTTAAATGTATACAGGAGATGTGAAAAATGGGCAACAAGCAATTCTAGGTGTATTTTTTCTGAATAGCCAGGGGGGGGTTTCGCAAAGACTAAGTAGACTGAAGCCTAGGGCGGTATATATTATGGGCGGCAGATTTACGATTCATTTATAAAAAAATGTAATCGTAAATTTTAATGATATAAATAATGATTTTGCAGAAAAAAAGGTTCAAAGAAAAATGTTAGTATAGGGTTTTGCCTATAATTAAATAATACATAATTTAAAAAATGCTTATTTGTTTTAACCTTTTTATTTATATTTTGTTTTTATATTATGAAAATTGTTTGATTTAAAGAATTGTTATTTTATTTTCTGTATGTCTACCTTTTGTTAATTTTTTTTTAAATTAAATTCTTATAAGAATTACTAGTAAAGTTAACATTCTTTAAATTCAAATTTTTTTGTTTTGATATACAAAAAATATTGACATATTAGGGCGGCAAAAATATATTAGCCTATGGGCGGCAAAAAGTTAAATCCGGCCCTGTAAATAGCACACCAATCGATTAGTCTAGTCAAAAAGTGTGTTTCCTGCGAAAAACAGTTAGAAGGCTTCGAAAAATATGAGCGATAGCGCGACACGCGAAATGCAAATCTAAGAAAAGTGTTTTGAGGATTTTTTCTCCCAATAAAAATTGCAAAACGAAATAAAAAAAGCCATTTTGATTTTTGATGATAACTCAAAAACCATAAGAGATAGCGGAAATTGAAAAAAAGATTCTTGAAGAGGAAATTTCAAAAAAAATAAGAACTTTCTAAAATGGTTAATTATTTAAAGAAATTGATATTTTGCAACGGTATTTCCAAAGCAATGGAAATGTTAATAAAGCTGTGCAAACGTATTTCGACAATTTTCCTGAAAGGCAGCATCCTAAACTTACATACTTTTGAAAACTGGTTACAAATTTGCTTAAATTTTGAAGTTTTAAAAAAACCACGACCTAAAAAGTACGTTGAAGAAAATGGACAACGAGATGCTGCAGTTAACCAGCATTTTAAGTCAACCATTCATAGGGTTAATTGATTAGATTTTAAATTTTAGGTCGTTATTATACATCTTCATTTTAGTTAAAATATTAGTTTAGCCACTTTACATTGTTTTTGTTTTCACTTGTTTCAATAAACTTGTTACGTGTAGTTTTGTTGTAACACGGTATTAACGTTATAGCTATGTTCGCGAAACCCATTTCTGTAAAATATCTGTTCAGCTTATCTATTTTGCCAATTATTAATATTTTATTGTTTACAACAAAAAATGACGTTCGCCGGAATCAAGGCCAACTGAGAAAATATTTGTTTTTTGAAATAAATGAGGTTATAAACTCTTAAATTATAACATGTTATACATTACTGAAATCAGAATAAAAAGCACTATTTGGCTGCGTAAAAATCCAATATGGCGTCCATATGAAAAAATAAAGTTGATGATGATTCTAAAAACCCGAAACGTAGAAAACAAAAATTGACTACTCGGTCATATTCTACAAAAAAAGTTGCTCTGAAGAAGTTTTTACAGATTTGAAAAATTTTCACTTATAAAAAAAATATGGCCGATTTTCGAAAATGCATGTTTCAGGTTTTTTTTAAATTTCTCAAAAACCTGATAGATAAAACCATGTAGTAAACGGGATTAGCTTACTAACATAATTGTCCAAAACTTTCCCCATTTAACCGATTTTCTATCTATCGTGGTTTCCAAAATCCCTATACATTCCCCACCAATTTGGGACACACTGTATACTTCTGCCGGCGTTCGAACCACTTGTTAATAAATCGTTTTTTCTATTCCGCTTGAGATAGGTATCTTCAAACATGGCATCAGCCACTTTTTCTGCCAGAGAAAAAATCTTTTTCCACGCGATTTATCTTATTTTACCAAAGATTTTAGCAAACAAATGATCGTGTACCATTCAAAATTTACTCTTCTGTATTTCTCTAAAACGCACTGGTTTACAAGACCAATTTTTCCGAAAAAAAAGCCATTTCGATTTTTGATGATAACTCAAAAACCATAAGAGATAGCGAAAATTGCAAAACAGATCCTTGAAGAGGAATAAAAAAAGTCCTGACTCCTAAAGTTCTATCTCCATAATTTATAATTTTAATTTAACGCTGAAAATGGGCCTTCGCGCGACCTTTTTGGTTACGCGCTCGGCGTCAAAACCGAGTACGTCCCATTAAATAATTTTTATTGGGGTATTTAATATTAATTGAAAAATTTTAAAAAATTATGGTGTATTTAGAATACTTTAAAGCGAGCTTTAAAGAATTTATATCCGTTAAAAATTTAACTTAAAGTTAATTTTTTAACAAGTTAGACAATTGTTAATTAACAAAATTGTTTTGAACTTTCGTCTTTATTATACATTAAAAAAAGTTTAAATAATTGTCGTATAAATATTTCGCGTCGTGGAGCCCTTCTTATTTACATACCTATAACAAGATTACGCCATTAAAGTCTTAAAAAAATTAATGCTTTGTTTTTAATAATATTATAACTTTGACAATATTACTCTGATTTTTTATTTTTTGTCAAAGTTATAAAATTATTATAAACAAAAGATTTTTTTCTACACTATTATCTTGTTAAGCATGTAGGTATATAAAAAGGGATTTACGA